>ML335566.1:0-71703 GCA_005239505.1 Nicotiana paniculata | reverse complement strand
GGTGGTGGCTCGCCATTGGCCGGAGTGGCCATGGCAGTGTTCGCGAGGGAGCAGTTAGGGTTTCCCTTAGGGTTTCTTGGATCGAATTCTTCAATTCATTTAGCTTCTATTTCTAGCAATTATTAGACTGAGTTAATATGAGGTGCCAAATTTCCAAGTATATTTAATAGGAGTAGTTTTTATTTGGCGGCCCAGCCCAGCCTCGATCAAGCTTTGTTTTTAGGAATTTTTACATTCCTATGCCACATAGGAAACCTTATTGCCCTCAATGTTTAAGGTTTGACTTAATTACACTTAGTATACCAAATTACCAATTCTATACCATACTTAATTAAGGATCTAATTAATTGGATATTTTTTACTCCTTAATTAAAGGTGTCCATATTAAAGGTGTCCATATATCTCACGTTTCTCTCTCCTAACTCCTCACCCCACCTACGTTTTTACCCATACCCACGTTCATTTTACCATTTCCCCTCTTCTGAAACCAAACAAAATTCCATTGCCCATTCTCCCAAGAGAAAATACTCTTTTTAGTAGTCTATTTTTTTAGTTCTGGGTTTGTCTGCTCTCAACTTCAATGGCGATAAAGCTCTCAACTTTAAAGCTTCCCAAGAAAATCCCCAACTGGGTTTGTTCAAAATCCTCTCTTTCTTCACTCTCTGGTGCTTGTCGAATTCAAATCACCCCTGAAACCAATCAACCCCTACCCCTTCTTCTGACTTTGATTCAAAGATTCAACTTTTAAAGACTAAGCTTCACCCTGAAACCTTAAACTGATTTGTAGTTTTGTTTTGTAGAAATTTTGTTGATGAAGAGAAAATTTTGTAGACAATATTTTTTTCAACATAAATTGTAGTTTAATTGTAGTATAAATATAGTAATTTTATAGATACCCTTAAAAACAATATAGCTTTATACAATACCTAAACTGATTTGTAGTTTATTTGTAATTTTTTTGTAGATGAAGAGAAAATTTTGTAGTCAACATCTTTTTTCAACATAGATTGTAATTTAATTGTAGTATAAATGTAGTAATTTTCTAGATACCCTTAAAAACAATACATATTTATACAATACTTAAACTGATTTGTAGTTTATTTGTAGTTTATTTGTAGAAATTTTGTAGATGAAGAGAAAATTTTGTAGTCAATATTTTTTTTCAACATAGATTGTAGTTTAATTGTAGTATAAATGTAGTAATTTTGTAGATACCCTTAAAATCAATACTGCTTTATACATACTTAAACTGATTTGTAGTTTATTTGTAGATAAATGTAGGAAATTTGTAAATATTAACATGAAATCAGACTTTCATAGAATTTGTAACATAACAATTTTAATCAACTCCCCCTAATTCCTAAGACCAACGCTGTTTTCCCCCTCCCTTTCTTCCTCTTCTCTATTCCTTCTTCTTCTCAAAAAATACAGAGATGAGATCCATTTTTTATAATCAGATTCTCCCCACTCAATTGTAGCATGATTGCGTGTTGTTGTTGAGGTATTATTCTATATTTTATGATTTTTTTGATTTGTGGATTGAGAAAAAAAAAAAGATGAAGAGCAGAGTATCGACAGTATTGGTTTCTACAATTTGACTTGATTTTGTTGAATAATTGGTCGCCTTTTTTATTTCTGGATTGAGGAATAAACTCGACGAACTGATTTCTACAATTTGATTTCAGTTTGTTGAAGCATTTCATTTTTTTTTTTTTTTTGAATTGTAGCTTACAAAAATAATTCGCAGATCAGATAAAGGATTTCCGTTCAAATTTGAACTGAAGGTCGCTAAATAAATTAGGATATTCTTTTCCTGATTTATAGCGCGCCTATTTAGGAAGATTCAGCTACTAATAAATAGTAATTAATGAATGGTACAAAAATTGTAAAAAAAAATATAAACAGATCGGGTAAATTAGAAAATATACACATATTTGATAATAAAGTTTCATATATGATATAGGAAGGAAAAAATCTCTTATTTTTACGAGGGTTCCAAAAATCTTAGCCTGATCCTATCAATTAACAGGATAGATTGGGGGGGTCAATCCCATATTGACGGTTCTACATTGTATCAACAAATACTCACCAACAATGATGTTATTTATTATCTTTTCGTCAGAATTTCAAGTAAACCAACCAAGCAAAGTTAAATGTTTAATTGTATTGTTTTGCTTTAAGCTTCATGTGTCTGCTTCATTCCTACTATTAGTTTCTTATAACTAATTAGCATATTGGATTAACGGCTTGTTTGGATGGTTGTTACACATTGTTTCATAATGTATCGTATTGTATTGTCTTGTATTGTAATATATAGTTTGATGAATACAATATTTGGATAGATTGTATCGTTTGTCGTTGTTTTATGATATCATGCACCAGCAATATGAAGAATAAATTTGCAATATTATAAAGAAAAATTATGATACAGGGTAAATTTATTATATAAAAAAGTAGGGTAAATGATTATTTTAAATAATTTAATAATAGAGAAGGGTGAGATGAGAGAAAAAGACAAGATAACGACACAACCACATCAAATCGGTCGTTACATAAAGTGGCACATTTCGTCGGTACGTAACGACGAATATGATACGATACAATAAAATCTAAGTAACAACCAAAACAAACATCGTATTTGAAGTAACAATACAATACAATACGAAACAATAGGTAACGACCATCCAAACACGTTGTAATGTGTTGGAGTGTTGGCTTTCCTAAATAATCTAAAAATAGATAAACAGTTGATATCGTCTATAAATAGATAAATAATTTAATCTTAGAAGTTAAATTAAAGTAAAAGTACTTATTAGTTAATTAACCATGGTACTAAGAAAAAGTACTTCTTAGTCAAATTAAATACTTTTCAAATCAAATTAAATACTTTTCAAAGCAAAAGTATCTCTTGGAATGAGATAAATTCTTTCCTTTCTTGTGGAGGGGGACGAACGCCTCGGCAGTATATAGAGTTGCATCTTTGGTTTGTGTCATTCGATCCTTAGTAGTGTATACACCACTTTGGATCGGACCGAATGACCTCAGCGGAATCGTGCATTATATCGTTAGTAATCTGAATATTCATGAGATAAACTTTTCACTGACGCTCGATATTTTATGGTATTTTTTATCTGACTGGTATTGACACTTGGCATTTATTTTGAAATATTGAGGTAGGATACATGATCAATAAATTTATGCTTAAAAGGAAATAATTGAAACATTATGAAACTTCAGATTTCTCCCCTATTTCTGTGTATTGTACAATTGTATAAATTATCGTATTATTTATTTAATTGGACCTCTAGTAAGTCTCGATGTCGATCTCTCGTCACTACTCCTCCAGGTTTAGGCTAGATACTTACTTGGTACGCGTTGATTTATGTACTCATACTACACTTGCTGCACATTTTTCTGCAGGTACATACATACCTGGAGGTCTTTGGGCACGGAGGCGCGGATGTTGCGGGGACTTACCGTGAGGTGCATTTCATGTTACGATCTGTAGCCTGTAGAGTCTGCAACGTAATTATTTATGTTCTCCTGTCTAATTTGTATTCCAAACAGATGTTGTATTTTATTATGTTTCCTAGTTAATGCTCATGCACTTGTGACACCGGGTTTTGGGGTTTCCTAAGAGTGGTTCATTACTGTGGTTCGTGTAAATGCCATCATTTACCCCCATAAATTCTATTTTTTACTATTTAATTGATGAAAAGTTTGATTTCAAAAATACTAAAATGAGTAATTAAGTTAACCATTCATTGTTTTCATTGTTGATTTGCCTGACGACGGTGTTTGACGCCATCACAACCTTTAGCGGATTTTGGATTGTGATAGTTTAATTCCACTCGTAGAGATATTCTCTCCTTACCCAGCAATATCAACACACACAAACACACAAAAAGGAGAACATCTGGAGAGGAAAGAAACATAAACGAGAGAGGGGATCACGACCCAAACTGGAGGATCATGACTAGTACCCAGGCCATACTTGTCGAGCACCAACGTACATTTTATCTAATCTTCTTATTATCTTTAAGGGCCGACGAGATCGATATAAGTGGTAGATATGGATTATGAACACCAAACAATGATAGATAATGTAATGAACATGGATAACATGGGATAACAAGACTGCCAAGAGACTACATATAAGTTAGGAGCTACCACGCTTCCATGAAAGACTATACAACAAAAATCATCCGACAAGGCATACCAAACTATACATAAGCCGACACATGTCTATGAGCCTCTAAAGGAGCATAAGTAAATCAACATAGTTGGAACAGGGCCCCGACATACCCATAATATCTATAACCATAAATGCATACCAAGACCACGGCAAGTCCGGAGAAGGGATCTCGCCTATAACCGTTGAACTGGAAAGCCTACTGTGGTGGGGGAACTGCGTCTACCTGTCTATCAGGACCTGCAGCACGACATGCAGCGTCCACAAATAAAAAGGACGTCAGTACGAATAATGTACCGAGTATGTAAGGCATGTCAATATAAATATGAACAATAATGTAAAGAGAAGTAGAGAAGATACAACCTGTAACATCTGAGTGCTTCTAAGAGACAGTAACATGAAATGCATGATACATATATATACATAATCTTTTAAGAACATCTGCCTCTGTGGGCATCATCATCATCGTATCAACATCCGCCTCTGTGGGAATCATCATCATCATATCATACCCGGCCTCAAAGAGGACTCGGTAAACCCAACTGATCAGTGGTTGCACAATAGGTGCCATACCCGGCCGACTATAGTGCGGCTCGGTAGAGTAAAATAGATACATATATATAATGCATGTAGGACTCATTGGAATCATGTTCTGAACATTTCGGAGTGACGTAAGGTCGATATTCTCCGTACACATTATTAGGATTAACTCTTCATCAAGAATATTATAAGAATCAGGAAGTACCAACAACATTGATAACATAAGAATAAGAGGAGCAACCTCAACATCAATTGTTCCATAAGAAGGGAAACAATGTAAGTACTGCTAGCTTCTAAGAGTAGAGTATCTTTGGAAGCTCGTTCATTGCATTATGTACAATCGGAGTTGTGCAAAAGAAGGAAAGGGATAGCCTCACATACCTTGTATATACTGCCTCAATCTCAATCTATGCAATTGTCACGACTCCTTAGTATACAATAAGAGAAACGACACTATCGTTATCATTTAAACGTCATAACTATTGTGTATCGACCACAACCTATTTTACGATGAAACGGGCAACACCTCCCCTATATATATGACTTCACACAAGTCAAAACAATTATAAAACAGACCAAACAACATCAATAATAATCAAATTGATCCTCCCAAAACAGTCCACACACAACCTAATAACTTCATACATAAGACGACCACCGTAGTCGTGTCAAACGAACCGGAAATATTATGACGAACGACCAGCCCACAACCCTACATCTATATGGTGTTTCTCCACACCCTTAATCCTCCAAAACTCCACAATACAGTAGTAAAACACGCATCCCAACAGCAACACAAAACATTCCGCAAAACAGTCCGCTACAAGTGAATAACTCGAACTCACGGCTTCCGATCACCGTTCTATGAGTTCTTAAAAGTATAAACGAATTACCATGAATTTAAAGCACAAAAAAATGGATGAAAGAGAGCAATAAACTCACCTTACTTTCTGGATAACTCAGCCCTTATCTTGGTTCTTCAAACTCTAGGGTTTACCCCCAATTTGAACTTGAAAGAGAGGGAAAATCAATTAGGGTTTGTGGATAACTTTTGGGAGGAAGTTTGCAGGGGTTTAGGTCTGGTTATTTGTGAAATATAATGAGGGATATATTTCAGGAGATAAGACTTTTAATGGGCTCTTTGGATTACCCGAAATTGCCTCTCTTTGGGCTATAATTTAACCAAGTAGGTGACCCACCTACTTGTCACCTAGCAGCTTATGCAGTCTCGCAAAAATGTATATATCTCTCTACTCCAATGTCGTATTGATAAGAGGTTTAATGAGTTGGAAACTAGACTCATAGATCTTCAATTTGGTGGGTATATCACTCTGTAATTCCAAGTATATTGGGAGAAAAGCTTAATAACATTTGACCTAAAGTTTAAGTAAAACTATGAACCTAAGTTGCGACAACTCTTGTCGACTCTTGCTTCATAACTCGTTTGACTTCAAGAGTATGATACAGGTATTATATGATTCAAATACCTTAAAACACGACTTCTTGATTATATCAAGCATCCCTAGGTTTACCCAAAAATACGAGTTACAACATCCTTGATTCGTTTAACTTCTAATACGTGTTAATCACTCTTATACACTCTTGTATCATTTAAGATCAATAGGATTAACTTCTTATCGTCTGAAAGATAATCTCTTCTCATGTTTATGTCGATTAACTTATGGCATGATCCAACGTACGTGAATATGGGTTGTAACAGGAAGGCACAAAAAGGGGGGAGGCAGAACAAAAAATTAAAAACCCGAGAGCTCTATCACCCCAAAAAAAGTTGCGCAACTTCTTCCTCTAAAAAAATCAAAAAGCCGTAGCTTCTCCTGGCCAAAGGTCCAAACACACGAAAGTTACAACCAAACACCCAAACAACTTCATCTTCCTCACTCAGTAACCATGAAAACCAGCAGAAACTTCAGTCATTGAAACAACCTTCAAACTCCATCAAAAGCCATGAAAATCAACCCCAAAACAACACCAAAAACCAATTGTTTTCCTCCATAATTAAACCCACCAAGATTCGACTTTGTCACCTCATTTTGGTCGAGTTAGAGAGGTCAAATATTGAGGTCCGTTTGAGTTTTGTCGAGTTCCCGTCGCCGGCGCTGAGAGTTCCGATTTTTGTTCGTGTATGTACCGTCACTGTTTAACTTGAAAGAGCTATTGATTTGAGGTTCAATTTTTCATCCATTTCTTGTTAGTTTATGATGCTTCATGTTCATGTGTTCCTTTCAAATTATTTTGGGATTGTTCTGTCATGTTTCCTGATCTTAAGTTTGTCGCTATACTTTAACGCTTTAATAATTAAATTTGTGCTCAAATGAACCTAGGATTATCTGTCACGATCAAAATTTCCCTCCGTTGGGTATCGTGATGGAACCTAGTCCTAGAGACTAGGTAAGCCTAACAATTAATAATAATAATAATAATAATAAATAAAGGAACTAACAATCTCGATAAGGAACCTTGACAGAATTTACAGTATTTTTCCCAAAACCGGTAATACAAATCATAAGCTCTACGAATCTCCTACGACTTCTAAATACAACGGTTTGGAAATAAATACATCAGTGTATGAATAATAGTACAAAGAAGGTGACTCCGAAGCTTGTGAACACAGCAACAGGTTATCTTGAGTCTCCTTAGCAATCATCCGCACAGTTACTATCAATCAATATCTGGATCTGTGCAACAAAAATGCACAGAAGAGTAGCATGAGCACACCACAGCGGTGCCTAGTAAGTATCAAGACTAACCTCGGTGGAGTAGTGACGAGGACTAGTCAAGACACTACCGGTCTACAAAATAAATAACATGAATATAGAAACATACCGAACGTTACATCTATCCAAGAATTCACAGAATAATTTACAACAATGACAATGTAAAGCGGAAGGAAATTACAGAAATCAATTACGAAACAGCACAAAAATACATAGAAAGATGGACAACAAACAAGCCATGCCGAGAGGAAACACAATACAATAAGGAACACCAATAACTCAACTCTACGTCAGTTTGTTCACATCGGGCCTTAGCCATTAAAATCCATAAACTGATGGAAATATTTAAACAGCAGTTCATATGAAAAACTTTTGCAATAAAAATCATTTTATTATGGAAGAGTTTCCTTTGAAAACATACTTTCTCCAAAAGTAGATATAAGTGTATTTAATAGAGAGAATCACGTAAAACATAGCTTCTTTCAAAATACGAAACTTCCCAAAGATACTTTCCCAATAAATGACTTCCAAGTATCATTTTAGGCAAGACAAGTGCTTTTCAAATATACCTTCGATGTAAAATTCTTCAAACATAATCATTTCGAAACAATTGCTTTTTCAATAGAACTCCTCAGTAAAATCTCAAAATCATAATCTCCTCAAGGTAAACCTATCAGAACTCAGTTCGTAACTCAAAACTTGCCATGCAATGCAGGAGGAACATCAAGTCTTGTCAATGAATGTAGTAAGAGATCAGTATGAATATCCAAATCAAAATAACGGAATATTAACTCTTAAGCATATGCAGTAAAATTCAACAGGAACACGGAAACGAAATGCAAAGACAAGTGCACGGCATCACCCTTCGTGCTTTTACTCCCATCCGCACAATGCAATAAATAAATGAAAGGGCACTGCATGTTCCTTCGTGCTTTTAAATGTAAAGATCATGGCACGGCATCACCCTTCGTGCTTTTACTCTCTTCCTCACAATGTAATGAATGAATTGAATACACGACATCACCCTTCGTGTTTTACTCTCATCCTCACCAAAACAAGTATAGTAATTATCAAACAGAACAATGGAAACAATAATGCAAAGATAAGTGCACGGCATCACCCTTCGTGCTTTTACTCCCATCCGCACAATGCAATAAATAAATGAAAGGGCACGGCATGTTCCTTCGTGCTTTTAAATGTAAAGATCATGGCACGGCATCACCCTTCGTGCTTTTACTCTCTTTCTCACAATGCAATGTGTAAATGAAAGCAATATAAATCATGGCACGGCATCACCCTTCGTGTTTTTACTCTCTTCCTCACAATGCAATGTGTAAATGAAAGAAATATAAATCATGGCACGGCATCACCCTTCGTGCTTTTACTCTCTTCCTCACAATGCAATGAATGAAATGTACACGGCATCACCCTTCGTGCTTTACACTCTTCCTCACCCAAACAATAACAAAAACAACAGTTTGGCAAGGAAACTCAGCAATAAGAGCCATCACAACATCCCGACAAGGGAGTCAACAACGCAATCAATATCATTAACAGCACAAACAATAATAGAAATCATACCATCCCAGCAAGGGAGTCAACAATGAAAACAATATTATCCCGGCAAGGGAAACAGCTATAACCAATCTCGCCTAAACAATTAAATTTACGGAATAAAACTCAGCTCTAATAAAGGCCCAGTAATAGGTAACATCAAGAAAACACCAACAACATAAATATTTATCAACTAGACCCAAGTAGCACATAAGGGAAAAGTCATATAAATTACAACGTAAGACTCACGGGCATGCTTGACTCCAACGAACGGATGTTCTAACTACAGCTAACCAACTATAAAGCTAGATAACACTAATATATTCAATTTGGCAGTTTTAGGAAGCAAATACAGCATGAAGATAAGAACGGTAAATTATTCGGTTAAGTCAATTAAGATCAAATAGCCAATGAAGGAATCCAAAAGCAAGTAATTCTAATTTAAGCAGGAAAGGATGAAATTAACCACCAAGGACTCAAATGTACCAATTACAATTCATACACGGTAACATAAGAACGTACGAACCCTAGAAGGCCAGTCTATTAGCAAATAAGTCCGAGTACGCACTCGTCACCTCGCATACACGGACTACAAGCAACAAAGAAGACTCAATCCTAAGGGGTAGTTCCCCCACACAAGGTTAGGCAAGATACTTACCTCAAAGACAACAACCGGATACCCAAAAGTAAACTTCTCCAGCGGAAAGACCTCCGGAAGGCTCAAAATCAACTAAGACAACGTCAAAATACACATAACACGTATAAGGAATAATTCTGAATAATAAAGTTTCAATCTTTACTAATTTATGAAAATCGACCCAAAAGTCGACCCCCGGGCCCGCATCTCGAAACCAGACAAATTTTACAAATTTCGATTACCCATTCAATTACGAGTCCAACCATACTAATTTCATCAAATTCCTATACCAAATCGATGTTCAAAACCAATTATTCTTTTTAGAAAAGTTTTGGATAAAAACCCCCAATTCTCCAATCAAAACATGGATTAATTCAAAAACTGAACTTCTGTAATCATATTAAAATGCAAATATAATACTTAGATACTGACCCCGATGAAAATATGAGAAGAACGCCGCAAAAATCACCTCAATCGGAGCTCTAGAACTCAAGATATGCTCAAAATACTAAAATGATGCGGTCTGATTTTCTATACTCAGTGATTTTCTCAGGTGCGGCCAATATACCCGCACCTGCGCATTTCCAGCTGTCAATTCCGCATTTGTGGACCACTTTTCGCACCTACGGCGCTGCAGGTGCGGATCCAGCTTCGCACCTGCGAAACACCAGCACCAGCTCTCTTCTCCGACACTAAAATGAGCATAACTTTCTCATACGAAGTTCAAATTCGACAATTCTTTTTGCTATAGCTTCGTAATTACAATACGGATTTAATTATTCAATCAAAGCACAAATTGGAGCTCATTTTCCTAATGTGGTACCAATTATGCTTGAAGAAACGACGCTGAAACATCAAAAACGAGCGCAACACAACCCATACCTATCTGAAACTCACCCGAGCCCCTCGGGACCTCAACCAACAATTCTCACAAGTCATATATCACTACTCGAACTTAGTCGAACCTTCAGAAAACCCAAAATAACATCGGATTCAAGCCTAAGAACTTCTAAACTTCCAAAATACGCCAATGATGCTGAAACTTACCAAACCACGTCCGAATGACCTGAAAGTTTGCACACACGTCACAAATGACACTACGAACCTATTCCAACTTCCAGAATTTCATTCCGAGCCCGATATCAAAATTTCATCTATCGACCGAAATTCTAACTTTCGCCAAAATACCTCAAATCACTCTACGGACTTCCAAAACCAATTTCGGACACGCGCCTAAGTCCAAAATCATCATATGAAGTTGTTGACGTTAACCAAAACTCATTTCGAGGTCGTTTACACAAAAGTCAAACCTCCGGTCAACTCCTATCACTTAAGCTTTCAAAACTGAAATTTTTCTTCCAATTCGACTCCAAATTACCCGGTAACTGAATAACCGCGCACGCATGTCGATATACACAACATGAAGCTGTTTATGACTTTACACCACTGAACGGAGCTTAAAGTCCCAAAACGACAGGTTGAATTGTCACATTTTCAGCTCTTAATTTGAGTGTTATAGTACAAATTGAATAATATGAAGCTAAAGTAAAATAGGTGCATGCAATTTCCCCTCTATCGATTCGGTAGTCATTTCAAGTTATTGCTTTTATTTTGATTCTCTAAAGTGTTTGATGCCTTCATTAGTTGACATTATTTTTAAAGTTATTTAATCTATACCCTAATTTTTATACCTTCAGGCGCCGCCTTCATAATACCTGTGCAAAACTTCAGCTTATTACAAATTAACTAAATAACTTCAGCATCTTCTGCTGAAGTTTTTGAAAAAGCTTTATTGCAAAACTAAACTTCAGCTTATTACAAATTAACTAAATAACTTCAGCATCTTCTGCTGAAGTTTTTCAAAAAGCTTTTTATGAGAAACTATTGAATCCAGAACAAAACTTCAGCAAAATGGGTGCTGAAGTTTTTGCAACTAAACTAAATAACTTTAGCATCCTCTGCCGAATTTTTTAAAAAGCTAATGACGACAAAACGAATGAACCCAGGACAAAACTTCAACATATAGAGTGCTGAAGTTTTTACAAATGAACTAATTAACTTCAGCAGAAGATGCTGAAGTTTTTGAAAAAGTTTTATGACAAAATTAATTAATTCAGGACAAAACTTCAGCTTATTTAGTGCTGAAGTTTTTACAAATGAACTAATTAACTTCAGCAGAAGATGCTGAAGTTTTTGAAAAAGTTTTATGACAAAATTAATTAATTCAGGACAAAACTTCAGCTTATTTAGTGCTGAAGTTTTTACAAATGAACTAATTAACTTCAGCAGAAGATGCTGAAGTTTTTGAAAAAGTTTTATGACAAAATTAATTAATTCAGGACAAAACTTCAGCTTATTTAGTGCTGAAGTTTTTACAAATGAACTAAGTAACTTCAGCACTTCTGCTGAAGTTTTTGAAAAAGCCTAGAATGATGAAGTTTGTGTGATTACCTTTATTACTTCATGCCCGTATGCCTGAAGTTTCTACGAAAAGTGGGTACGCTTGCAAATTTTTTTATAAAGGGGATATAATTTAAAACGTGACTAAAAAACGGGTATAAATGCAAAAGCCCCAACTTTTAGACAAAGGTGCTGGCCCATTTCCTCTAATAGATCGAAGTTTTTCTTCTTCAGTAATCTCCACTTAAGTTATATTTTAGTGTTTATCAAAATAATTCCAAGGAAAGAATGTTAGCAATTAATGGTCGTAACATAATTGATCTTTTCGATAATCTTTAGTTAAATCATATCTTTCTTCCAACGATGCCAATTCCATAAATCATGACCTCACAACAATCTTAAATTTAGGAAATGAATAATCATAATACGTTAGTATGCTTTTAGGCACGCTTCTAATTAATCAAATTGTGATTATGTATCTGTTCGTGTGACATAATTACGATTTTCAAAATAAATCAAAGTATGCGTTCGCACAATTTTGGGCAAAACAATCTTAATAATAATAAAGTGTTATTAATTGTGTACACATACGCGTAACATGATTTTAGCACACCAAATAAAACAGATTCACACACACGTGATCCGTGTCAAAAATAATTCCATAACGCCATAATTAAAAGCGGTAAAAGGTAAAACGCGCATATGTTCTAAAATACGTAATAATCAATTAATTAAGATAGATATGATTAAAGCGACCATGCAAACCACGAAATCCGGGAGTGCTTCAGGTCTTCTTCCGGATTAACAGAATTTCTTACCCGGTCTTTTTGTTCGCAGACCATAAATAAGAGTCAATTTCCTCGATTTTGGATTTTAAAATAAATCGGTGACTTGAGACACCATAATAATTATTCCAAGTGGCGACTCTAATTAAATAACTAATCTCATTTCGAATAATGTCACTTTAATTGAAAAAACTCCCCTATTCTTCGAAAAAAGGAGGTGTGACAGAAGTTGAATTTCAGTAGAGCCTCACACAGTTTTGTATTCCACTGTCTAGGAGCTTGTTTAAGCGCATATAGGGGTTTAATGAGCATACATACTTTATTCTCCCCATGACTTTTAAATCCCTGAGGCAGCTCCATATGGATTTCATCAAATAAATCACCTTGAAGGAAAGTATTATATACATCCGTTTAGTGTATATGCCATTTCTTTGAAGCTGCAATACTTAAGATAATTCTCACTGTAATCATTTTCACCACTGGTGAAAATGTTTCTTAGTAATCAATCCTTCTTTTTGATCTAGCGCATAGGGCACATTTTGATAAATATTTAAAGATACAAAATCTTTCATCCAGACAGTAGAATACTTAAATCTGCAGGACTTTCTTAGCTCAGGTGGTTGTTGATTCTGAGCTTCTGTAGATGTCTGAGAAGGCTTAGGTTGTTGCTGCTTTTGAGCTTCTGTAGTTATTTGAGTTGGCTCTTCATGAACAATATGATCATTTAGTTCAGTATACATGTAGTCTACAGGTATGTCTGAATAATTTTCTTCTCTTACGTCTTGATTCGCATTTGATTCTGCTTTTTTCAATTCTGTCTGACTGACTATTGCTTGTGGTAATTTTTGATCCTATTTTAAAAGATGTTTCATTGTTTTCAAACAATACATCTGCACGAACACATGCTTTGAAATATATTCTTTATAGGTAAATGGAAATATATCTTCTCTAAAAGTGACATCCCTGCTAACAAAGAAAGATTGATTAGAGAGATCAAATAAGATATAACCTTTTTGGACTTCTGAATAGCCCATAGAGACCGGTAGTTTTGCTTTAGGCATTAACTTGTCATGCTCCTATACAATTTTTGCAAAGCATAGGCAACCTAACACTCTTAGGTGTCGTATAGAAGGTTTTCTTCTATGTAGCTTCTCAAATGGAGACATATTTTCAATAACAGAACTAGGCATTCTATTTATCAGATAACTGCATCCAATATGCAATATCCCCAAAACTTAATAGGTATTCGAGCTTGAAATATGATAGCTCTTGTAACTTTCAGTATATGTATGTGCTCCGTCTTAGCAACTTCATTTTGTTGAGGGGTATATGCACAAGTTCTTTGTTGTATAACACCCAAGATTCTGAATAGGTTTTCACATACTGAGTTAACAAACTCTGTTCCATCATCTGTTCTGATGATTTTTATTATCTTCTCAAATTGAGTTTTGACATTGTTAAAGAAGTGCTGAATTGATACACACACATCAAATTTTTGTTTTAGCAGGAACACCCAAGTTATTCTGGAAAAATCATCTACAATAATCAAGAAGTATATGTTTCCATCCAAAGTAGCTATTTTATATGGTCCCCACGAATTTACATGTATTAGATCAAAACAACTTCTACTTTAAATACTACTCGTAGGAAAGGGAAGCCTAGTCTGCTTGACACAAGGACATGCTATGCACTTATTTATTCTACTCTTGATAGTTTCTAAATATACTGGAGTCAACTTCTTTAAAACTAGTGTAGATACATGACCACATCTTCTATGCCACAATATTACATTTGATTTTTCAACTTCAAGTGTCTCATTACTTCTTGCAGTTAGTGCCTCCATTTTCTCCTTTTCTCTTGTATCAGTATATAGTAGGTAAAGTCCACCATCTTCTTTACCAATCCCCTTCACCTTTTCAGTGAAGAACTCCTGAAACACACAAAAATCAGGAAAGAATGTAGCTGAGCACTGCAATTCTTTGGTTAGTTTAGATACTAACAGTAATTGAGGAACATAAAACACATTCGTTATCATGTTACTTTTTAATATTGAACTAGACTCTGCATGAGCGATTACTGTAATGTCACCATTTGGTAACATAATTTTCTTTGAATTTCTTGTTTCAGCAACCATTTCTTTCTTTAACAAGCTAATATCATAAACCATGTGATTTGTAGCCCATGTATCTGTAATCCATTGTCTAATGCAATCAGTAACTAGTAAAGCTTGTCAATACCTGCTACATTAGATGCTGAGGTAGTGTTGTTTGGCACAGTATTTTTGTTTAACATGTGAAGAATCTGCTCATATTGACTCTTTGATTGTATTAGGTACATCCCACTCAAAGTTTACTTTCTGACTTTTTCTGCTTTGCTGGTGGCTGATTATGGTCTCTTGCCAGTGTCAACTACTGAAGGGGCCACATGTTAAGTGAAATTTCTACTACGACAATAATGTTATTGATTAACCCATCATTTTCAACTGTAATTTCTGACAGTAAATTAACATGATCCCAATTTTGTAAATTTATTTACAATTGGCATCCTATGCTAAGTTGTAAGAAACCATATTGACGGCTCTACAGTATTCAATTGTAAATAATACAGCTTTACAGTATTCCGATTGTAAATAATACGACTCTACATCTTCATCAAGCACATTTAATTTATATGCATGTTAATCAGTTAAACATTAAGAAATAATTAAATTTTACGATCTAAGTATATTTAAATACTTTTTTATATGGCGCATGTAAATGCCTAAATTTGGCTCTTTTTTTTTATGTTTATTATGTGTGTATGTATAGATTTAAGGTTTGATTATATTTTAAATAAGAAGGAAATAAAAGGATGGGCTAAGATGCGTCTTAAAATGAAATGGGCCAAAAAGTCGGACCAATGGCCTAAAGGCACTGACCCGGTCCGGATGAGGCCAGCTAGGGGGGATGAGCTAAACGGCGTAGTTGCACTACGCAACTACGTCGTTTTGCTTATTGAATCAGAGATCCAATCTCTGCCATTCAATCTCTCTTGATCTAATGGTCTAAAATCATCCACACCCTAGGTATTTAAACACCCTAATACCCGAAATTTGCCCCCATTTTCCCCCTTATTCTTTTCTTTCCTTTCTTTCTTTCCTCTCTCCTCACTCTCTCAAACTCCCTGCCGTCACCGCCCATCTACGCAGGCTGGACGACGGCCACCACCGGTGGCCGTCGTCCAACCACCCCAAAATTTCACCCTTTCTTCCTCTCAACCTCCACCCCATGAATCCAAATCCCATCCTTTAAATCCTTCCCAATCCTCGTAAATCTAAGTCTAACTGAAACCGTAGCCGCCATTTTTTTCACAAATTTGGGAAAATTGAGCCCTTCTTTCCACCTAATTTCACATAGATGGGAATAACTCAATGGGGGCTACTATTGGCACTGGTTTCATGCCTAAAATTCGGCAACTACCTCTGCCCGTCGCCTCTGCTGCCGCTCACCTTCTCCTCCTCCTCCTCTTCCTCTTCTTCTTCTTCTTCTTCTTCTTCTCATTTTATTCATCCCTTCTCTCGCTCTTGCCTAGACATGACTTGAGCAAGCTTTTCACACTGGCATGATACTGCGGCCGAAACTGGTTCGCCGGACCTTTGGTTTTGGTGTCTGCCAACGTGAAAAGTTTGCATAGTGGTCGATTTGTCACTGCTCGATATCCTCGCCATCTACGCGTTACTCGACTTGGCATCATAAAGCCCTGAACTTGGTATAAACCTCGAACCTTTATCCTTTCCTCTAAAGTTTTGATTTTTCTATTTTTGTGTCGTTTGTTTGTAGCTTTTTTGTAGACTAAATTTTGTTCATATTATTTTTGTTTAACCTTCATGTTTAGTCTAAATTCTGATTTCGCAATTGGTTAAGTTAATCGATTTTGGGAATATGTCATTGTTAATACATGTTGTGCCTAATCGACATGTTTCATTTCTATCTATGATCATTGATATTGGTAGTCGCTTGAACTGAAATCTTAAATCCGTCATTTCATGCTCCTTTAATTTTTTATTTCGATAGTTCTTAGGATTAAAGTTTAGGTTTCGATAATCAATGATTCAGTTTGCTTATGTTAGTATATTTATTGTTTGGTGATGATGTTTAGTCGCTCGCTAGGCTTGAATCACCTATTAAATTGCAGTTTCGGGTTGTTTTGATGTCATGTTTTAGTTTGATTTAATATGTGCGTTTAAAGATTCAGTGTAAGTCCAAATTAACTGGTTTAAGTTTGAAGTAGTTGTTTAGTATAAGTAGTTATATGATTAAGTCTTGATGATCCGTATTAGTTGATTCTTAATTGATCTTGTTTGAGTTCCTAGTTGTTTGAACTAGAATGAATCTAGTTTCTCTTTGTGGACTAGTTAGCTTTGAATTTGGTTTGAGGGATTAAGAGGAAAGGGAAAGAAAGGGAGGGTACTTGAGTGTAGGGTCCGTGTTTGGTTGCTTTCACTTACAGACTATTTTGGAGTATAATACTCCAAAAATCTTTCCACAGTTGGTAAAGCAAACTGTTCATTGGACAGATTTTTTATTTTGGACAGATTTTTGGTCAAAAGTCTATCATTTTGGATAGATTTTTGGTTAAAAAAATATGTCCCAAGAGTCCTTCTCCTCTCCTATAAAGGTGAGGTCTTTACACACAATCTAACACATATCATATACACATCTCAACCCACTGAAAAAGGGAGAACTTTAAGAGAAACTTTCAGTTGAAGCTTCCTTTACTAAGCTGAAATTGTAAGCTTTAGGAGCGAGTCTTAGAGTGCATAATCTTTTAGAAAAATAGAAGAGTCTTAGAGTTTTTTTTTTTTTTTTGAGTTCCTTCTCTTGAAAAATCACTGGTTTTACTAAGATCTCTGGGCTACTTTAGCATTGCTTTCACTGTTGTTCCTACTACTGTTTCTATTGTCTTTGTTGTTGAATTTCTATTGTTAGACTGCTGTATTTTATTATTCTGCAAACCAGGTAACTTTCAAATTTCTTGTATTGTAGATTCTTGATGAAATATGAAGCATTTTACCCTAGTTTGGCTGATGAAACATGATTTCGTTTCAAGATGAATGTTATTTTAGTTGTTATCATCATGTAAATCTTTTGGAAGTTAGTTAAATCATCCATTCTTCTTAAAATTGTGGTCGAAACTGTATTCAACTTAGTCTATATCAAACCGAGTAGTGTAGAGTCTCATTCACATTTTACTTTTAGTGATTAAAGTTCATTCATCAGTTCATGTTCCTTGTTTGAGTTTAGGTTATCTGACCCTTTTTTTTGACTTCCTTCATGAGTTTTCATTAAAATATTTATACATATTCATGCTAATATCTTTGGTTTGGTTCAGTTATATGCTTCATACAAATGATATGTTAGCATTCGTATTTGTTAAGATTGGTAACCAAGTTTTCAATTATTTAAGTGTAAAAGAAAGTTACATGTTAGGGATATAAGTGTTAGGTACCAAAATGAAGGGAATTGGGCTCCAAAAATATTAGCTGCCTCGTTTCATCAGCCAACATTAGGCCAAGAGTAGCTTTAATAATCACATACGTGCCTTTTCTTTGCCTTACTCTTTTAATCCCAAATAAATCGATAGGAAGCTTTTTAGGTTTATTGTCTATACTCGATAAATATTGTACCTTAAGTTGTCCCAAAATCTTTAATGCTAAGTTAGTTTAATAACCTTCTCTTAAGTTTTAGGTAAATTTTTTAACAACTTAGTCACTAATAAATTACTTTAAATGATAGGCAATTAGTAGGCACGCTTTAACTTCACGAAATCTCTTGCGTGTGTGATGTTTAACATTCAGTAAATTAATTCAATAATCTCATACCATACCCATTAGTTTTAGTTAATTTTTAATTTAATTAATCACGGGCTCGCTTGTGTAGCGCGATAGTTGAGATTTAATACAATTCAAAATTGATTTCCTCGAATGTAGTAATTTTTCCAAAAGTGATAATGTGCTAGTAATCCTTTGTCATGACTGCGAATTCGCTTACCTAGCGTTGTTATGACTAAATTAATAATTTCGTTTCAATCACGTATTTGCTTGCGTAGTGTGGTTACGACATCTCATTATTCAAAATGTCCTTTAATTATCCTAATAATCAAGCAAAGGGGACATAGGTAAAACATAAAAATCAATAAAACACAGTTTATTCAAAATAATATAAGCCAAATGTAGTCAATAAAGAAACTGTGCTAGAACCACGGGACTCGAGGAATGCCTTACATCTTCTTCCCGGTCAACAGAATTTCTTACTCAATCTTTGTTTTCGCGGACCAATAAAAATAGAGTCAAACTTTCCTTTGACTAGGAATTCAAATAAAAGGTGACTTGGAACATCCAAAAATCAATTTCAAGTAGCGACTCTATAAATAAAATAACCCTACTCAAATTAGTCACTTTAATTGAAAAACCCCTTTAATCCACAATCCATAAAACACATATTCTTTCGGGGGTAGAAAGGGGTGTGACAACGCACGGGCTAGCCCAACCCAGCATTATTCAAGCCTTGTGGGCCAAGGGCTCACGTGGGTCGGGATAAAAGGCTTCGCTTTTATATGAGCTCCAAAAATCTTAGCTAACCCTATCAATTCACGGGATAGGTTGGGCGGGCCCAGCAGACCAAACTCATATCGACGGCTCTACGTTATATCAACAAATACTCGCCAATAGAGATGTTGTTTATTATCGTTTTAGAAAGAATTTCCGTTAGTAAGTGAACCAACCAATCAAAATTAAATGCTTAATTATATTGTTTTTTGGTTTACGCTTTATGTGTCTGCTTCCTTCATACAATTAGTTTCTTGAAGATACTTTGCATATTGAATTAAGGTGTTGGAGTATTAGCTTTTCTAAATTGATAAATAGTTGATATCATCTAAGGGGGTCGATGATAGAGTGAAATGCCTTGTTTATTAAATAGTATCGTAAAATGAAAATGCTAGCGTTCTTGCTCTTTGGAGATTGTAGGGTTTGGAGAGGGGATAAGCTTAGGCAAATACTTTTCAAATCAAATTAAACAATTTAATCTTAGAAGTTAAATAAAAAGTACTTATTAGTCAACTTAAATACCTTTCAAATCAAATTGGATAATTTAATGTAAGGAGATTCATGAGAAGATGCATAAAATAATTGATATATGGTAATGTTGTATGTTCTTTGACTAACCTTCCATAAACCAAATAATTTCTTTGACCAGCTAACCATATTTCAAGAATTGAAATTAAAAACATTCCCTAATTGGAAATAGCATTATGGTAACTTTATCTTCAAAAAGAAATTAGCAGGTTCTTAATGAACCAAATATTACTACTATATAATATGGTAATCAGAAGCACTGTAAAATAAATTAAAACGAAAAACATTCTTCAACACAAGATGGTCAAAACTTTGCTAACTCTTTTTGTGGTAGTCACCTTATTGATCATTTCACGCAGTAAGTTTATCTTTGTCTCAATCATTTTCAATCAAATTTACAAAATATATGGTTGTTTAATTTTAGCATGAAGCACCTTTTATTTGACACATATTTGTAATGTATATAATTACCAATGATTTTGTAATTTTCAGATGGGGTGACATGTCAGACGACATGTCAGACGATTACAGATTGTCGTTTTCTGACTTGTTATCCTAACTTTGTAAGTTGTATAAGTGGGAAGTGCGTATGTAAAGGTCTTTCTCCTTCCTTCTCTCTCTTTATCTTTCTCATAAATAAATTCGGACTCGTTTGGTCATGAGTTTTGTCAAAATAAATTTAGCAAACTCATGTTTGGCCATAAATTTTGGTCATATTTTAGCAAAATTCCAAATTTCAAATCTCAAAATTACCTCAATTGCTGATTTTGGGCCAAAATCCCAAAACTTGGGAATTTTATACGTATTTTTTCCAAAATAAAGTTAGGAAATATGTTTTGAAAACGTATGTCCAAACGCATTTTCATCTTCAAACCAAACTTCACCCCAATTATATTTTTCAAAACAAATTTAATAATCTATGGCCAAACGCTAGCTAAGTTTTAACATAAACAAATTTTGATATGCATGTGATTTAAGTCACATGCTATATCTATGGTTATTTTAACATTATGCACTTTTTCCTTGTCCCATGTTAGTAATTTATTATAACAAAATCTTATTTGTGTTATATGATGCTAACGAGTTTTCTAATTTTCAGATCCGCCGCCAGGAACGATTATATGTCTTGGTACATTAGATTGTGAACGTTTTATGAAGTGTAACGTCGGGTCTCCAAAATGTGTTAACCAGAAATGCATTTGTAGTAATTAACTCAAGACAATACTCGTGTGGTTTAGGTGCCGAGTACTAAGTGTCGTTGTTATTAAAAATACACAAGTCCTTATTGGTGGATGAATATTGTGTTCAATTCGATGATGTTTACTTGAAGAAATAAATGGCAATAAAAATTTGCATTATCAGAAATCTTATTTCTTTGCTATTTTAGATCTTAAGTGTGTTTTATGAATATATTTTTTCGTCGTGTTTTATGAATATTGTTATTATATTTCTTCAGAGGGGCAGTTGCAACGCCGGGGGAATGAAGAGTACGAATTTTGCGTCTCTAGCTAGACTGCAAGGTTGCAACTTTAACAATGAATTATCACTCAATTCACATCTTCAAAAGATTATGGTCTAATTGAGATCTATTTACAAAATTTGTAACACCGTAAGATACAACTTGATTACTATTATTTAATCGAGTGGGTTTTATATGTAAAGTTCAAATTTACAAATTATTTTTTATAACCCCGCAAAAAAAAAGTCATTTACTTCAGATTGGCGTTATTAGTATCAAGGACAAATATAAGATAATTTTTTACTGATAAAATTACATGAATTAGTCAAAAGTATAACAAAAATAGACATGATTCCATGGCTTACAAATATTAATGCAGTACAATTCTTGAAGGTTAGATAACCTTTTTCGTCTTGGTTAATAGTCAAGAATTGATTTCTTGAAGGTTAGATAACGTTTATCGTCTTGGTTAATAGTCAAGAATTGATTTCTTTTGTGCATAACACAATTAGCTATATATTGGGTTTCACTTTCACCGAATCCTAGTGGCAAATTCACATGAACTCTTCTTGTCCACCAAATTATTGGTAGGGGAAAATTCAACCTTTTTAAAAAAAAATTATTACATCGGGGAAGGGAAAAGGAAATGAGAATGCTGCGGTATTAGGCTTTGAACCCTCCAACTCAAAACGATGCAATACAAGGGCTCATATTGGGATCCTTAAATAAATAATTGGTCATATTCATTATTTACTTTTTTTAGTTTTATATTAAATTATATATTGATTAATATAATTATATATATTATATCTTTATCGGTTTTTTTTAGTTTAAACAATTGGATTGGTAGTTATTTGAGTTAATTCTTTAGCGGTGATCTACAAGAACGGCCCTATAAGGGCTGGTCCTTAAATAATAGTCCCCTTTCTTAATGTGTTAAGAAATGATCTTCGAACTCACACACACTTGCGCATAACATGAACGACAGTCTTTCTCTACCAGATTGGTAGATTTGTTTTGACACGACCCACAACTCTAACTTATCCATGGTACTAGGCAAGTCGATTTTTAAGATACTTCAATATTTTATAAAAGATAAACTAAAAGCTTTTTCATAACAGAGTTTTCATAAATAAAAAAAATAGGAGTTAAACTCAAAATACAATGCGGAAAGACAGCCTCAAACATCGGGTGTCACCAAGTCATGAGCATTTAAACAACCAGTCTAAGAAACAGTGCCTACAAGAGTTTGTGTCTAAATGTCAATACAGAAAAGAAAGATAGCATAGAAGGAGAGCAAGGATTGCGAACACCGGCAGCTACCTCTTAAATCTTTGACACTCGATCACGCACGAGATCAACACCCTCCGTGACCGGATGCACCTGGATCTGCATATGAAGTGTGGGGTGTAGTGTGTGAGTACAGCCAACTCAGTAAGTAACAGAAACAGATAAGGAACTGAGAAGCAGTGACCAGCTAAACAAATACAGTTCATTTCAATAATTTCAACAATGAAAGTAGACATGAGTAAATTCCGGCAATATAAGTCAAGTCAGCTGCAAATTTACTAAGTTCAGGTTAACGAGATATAATATTTACCAGAAGTTCAGAATAGTAACATAAATCAGCTAAGTGTAGCAACAAAGCAAGACAAATGCAACCTCTCATGGTAACAGTCACTCAAGCTCTCAATAGCTCAAAATTCGGCTCTCAGTGCTCAATACACACACACACACACAATAGGTACTTGCGCTCACCGGAGATGTACAGACTCCGGAAGGACTCCTTCAGCCCAAGCGCTATATCGTTGCGGCGTGCAGCCCAATCAAATATCGGTGCGACGTACAACCCGATCCACCATCCTTATATAGCCATAAGGCTCGTTGCGACGTGCAACTCGATCCATATATATTAAGCCCTCAGGCTCGTTGCGGCGTGCAACCCGATCCATAAACTCTCACATGGCTCACAGCTCGACACTCAGGCCCTATCTCACTCACTAAACTATCCAGTCTCTCTGGCTCACAAAAATCATACAATTCAGCCCAAACAGAGATAATAACAAGTATTAACAAGAAACAAGAGGGAACGGAGACATGACACACAAGTAAGACAGTGACTGAGTACAAGACAACAATTAGCAGTCAATTCAACAAGTAAATGACCGTTGCGGGTCCCAACAGTGATATCATATGGTCTAAGCATGGTTTCTAACTTGAATGACAGACAAATTTCAAGAAGACAAAGGAAACATGTAGTCAACAATAGGCTATTTGGCTTTATAGTCTCACGGAACGGACAAAGTCACAATCTCTTACGGTGCACGCCCACACGCCCGTCACCTAACATGTGTGTCACCTCCAAATAATCACATCATACCAAATTCCGGGGTTTCATACTCTCAGGACCAGATTTAACATTGTTACTTACCTCAAACTACGCAAAATCTTACACTGAAATGCCTTTGCACCTCGAATCAGTCTCCAAATGCCCCTAATCTAACCACAAGCAGTACGAGATAATTAGTATAGGCTAAAGGAATCAATTCCATAAGAAAAACATAAAATTCTAAACCAAAATCCGAAATAGGATCACCCGGCCGCCCGGACCCACGTCTCGAAATCCGACAAAAGTCACAAAACCTGAAAGCTCATTCACTCACGAGTCTAACCATACTAAATTTATCAAAATCCAACATCATTTGGTCATCCAAATCCCCAAAATTCACTCTCCAATTCTCAAGTCCTAAACCCCCAAATTTAACTTCAAAATCTCACCAATTAGGTGCAAAATCAGTAGGAAAAATACCATTATCAAAGATAAATAGATACAAGGAGCTTACCTCAGTAATCACTTCAAAATCCTCCAAAATCCAAGTTCCAAAATGTGAAAATGGTGAAAAATCTCGAAGTCCCGTATTTATATGTTCTGCCCAGGCCTTGCACACTTGCGGCCTTATTTCTGCACCTGCGGAACCGCCCCTGCGCAATATTTTCCGCACCTACGGAATTAACTTAAACCAGTGGGCTCGTACCTGCTCTCCAGGTCTTGCATCTGCGAAGTCGCTTCTGCGGCCCTTAGTCCGCTTCTGCGGAAATGCCCAAAATCCCTTTTTTTTGCATCTGAGGGTCATCCTTGCGTCTGCGGGCTCGCAGATGCGCTCCCTTTCTCGCACCTACGCCTCACGCGCAGCCTGGCCTTGCCCGCAACTACGTCCATCCTACCGCACCTGCGGCTAGACCCCTCGCAGGTAAGATTACACCAGCAACAACCAACTTCAGCAACTTCACCAACTAGGAACCAAGTTCGATAACCACCTGAAATCAATCTGAGGCCTTCGGGACCTCAACCAAACATACCAACAAGTCTGATAACTCAATACGAACTTAGTTGAACCCTCGAATCACCCGAAACAAAATCAAAAACACGGATTACACCCGGATTCAAACCTAAAGAACTTCTAAACTTCCAAATTCCACAAACGACATCGAAACCTATCAAACCACGTCTGATTGACCTCAAATTTTGCACACAAGTCATAAATGACACCAAGAACCTACTACAATTCCTGAAAATCAAATCCGACCTCGATATCAAAAGTTCTACTTGCCGGTCAAATTTGCCAAAATTTTAACTTTCGCAAATTCAAGCATAATTCTACTATGGACCTCCAAATCACGTTACGGACGCGCTCCTAAATCTAAAATCACCTAACGGAGCTAACGGAACAACCAAATTCAAATCCGAGGTTGTTTATACATAGGTCGTCATGCGGTCGACTTTTCCAACTTAAGCTTCCAATTAAGAGACTAAGTGTCGCAATTCACTCTGATATCACCCTGGACCCGAACCAACCAACCCGGTAAGTCATATAACAGCTAAAAACACAATAGTAGCAGAAAATAGAAAACTGGGCTACAACTCTCGAGACGACCGGCCGGGTCGTCACATTTATACTATAATAACTCGACCTATATTGTTAAATTATTTACAAATTCTATCCGATTTGCATGACTTTATGATTGTGCATTTGTTCACCAAACTGTACGTACCATATTAGCATAACTTTGTTCTGTAACTGCCCTTGCTTTCTTCTTGGATAACTCACAAACTCTACTTGATTGGAGCGACAGCTTGTTCAATCATTCAGCAAAACTTTATCGTATTGGCATGACTTTGTATTATCTGCATTCAGTCTATCTGTTAAATTGTTCACAAATTTTACCTGAATAAAATAATTTATTTGTGTTGTTCAATAAAGTATTCTTTAAATTTGTAATTTTATTTTTATCGAACCACCTCAAATTTATCCGAAATGGTCTCAAATTTAAAACAAAACCACCAAACACCACCACAAACAATCTATAATTACCAGTTTGTATGAAAAACACATGTTTTATATTCATTATTTGGTGTAGACATCGTATATGGATAAATTTGTAGTAACACTTTACTATCATCACTATCAGAGATTAATCTATGCTCTATTTGACATGAAAACGAAATATAAATTGCATTACAGGAGATTCATTTAAGAAGATGCATCGAATCTTAATATATATGATAATGTTGTATGTATTAGACATATTTCTTTGACTAATCTTCCATAGACCAAAAAATGTCTTTGATTCGCTAACCAAAATTCAAGATATGAAAATTAAAAATAAAATTCCTAATTGGAATTGGCATTGTATTATATAATGTGGTGCAAGAAGCACTCTTAACTCAGAAAAACATACTTCTGCACAAGATGGCCAAGACTTTGATGACACTGTTTTTTGTAGTCTCTTTCTTGATCCTTTCACGCGGTTAGTCTCTCTCTCTCTGTCTTATACAATCACATATATACACAAAATTCGAACATAAATATGTTGGTAAAGTTTAATTAATTAAGTTGTGAATTGATCAGTAAAAACTGTATTAATTAAGATGTTTTATGCTAAAACACCACTAACGATTTTTATGATCTTCAGATGTTGTGACAGAAGCGTCGTGTCATATGACAATCTCAGGGGCGAAGCCACCTTTAACAAACGGTGGTCAACTGACCACCGTTCACCAAAATATTACGAAAAATTACATTGTATATATAAGTAAAATATTGATTTTAGATATATAAAATATATATTGAACACCCTTTGTTGGGAATCTTTTTTTAATTTTTTCAAGTTTGAACACCCTTAGAAATATTTCTGACTTCGTCACTGGACAATCTGCTCTACTATTTATTACAATTTCAATGAAGTTAACACAAATATAAAGAATTAACCCAAATAGTCGCCTACCTAACCGCTTAAACTAAAAATAGCCGGTGGAGGTATAGTGTGTACATAATTTATGTATTATATATGTATATTGTGTATAATTGATATATAATCTATGTATATGGCTGGAGAAAGTAAACAATAAATATGGCCGGCTATTTGTGTAAAGATCCCGACAAATATTTAGGATCCGTACCGAATGTTATGGGTTAAGTTAAACCCATATAAATTATCGTAAATGTTGACAATTTATATAGGAGTAACTAAATTCTTCAAAAACTTATATCTTTACAAAATACTAACGAGTTTTGTGATCTTTATATGCGATGACAGGAGAGAGGTGTAAGAGTAAAGAAGATTGTCATTTGAACTGTAGAGGTGGAATCCCATTCTGTGTAGAAGGGAATTGCGTATGTATTTGAAACAAGACATGCTCCCTTGATCATGGAGGTGGCAAGTATTGGATTATTTTTTAAGAAGCATCACTGTATAAGTTATTCTTTACTTGACGAAATAAATGGCAATAAAATTTGCTAGTTGAGTTATGATCAGAAAATTTTGTTTATTTTAGATCTTGAATCATTTAAAAAGAAAAAGTTCAGTCCGGTGTATAAGGTATTCCACGTTCACGTACGATCCCGAAAAGGAGCAGAGGCGAATCTAGAATTCGACGGTCACGGGACACAACACCCGATGCCTTAAACTTATGACCAAGTGAACTAAACATTCGATTCATTAAATAATACTGAGGTACTAGGAAGACACCTGGAAAAGGTAGCTAACTGATGTGGTGAGGATCATATTTCATATGATTATGATTTAATGGGATCTGTTTAAAAATTAAGTAATACCATAAAATACAACTGATTTACAATTATTTAATTAAGTGGATTCCACATGTTAAATTATTTAGAAAAAAAATATCAAATTTATCCATCTATAACAGATTGGGTACATTAAAACCGTCAAAAATTATTCGCAGAGTACCTTAAATCGTTTGGCACCAAATTGTGAGAAAATATTTGTTGACATAAAAGCCAATCACAATAATTTAAAATCAAATGAATAATTAAATAAATAAATTTTAGAAACATGCTATCAACGGAAGTTGTTTATTATCGTTTTCGACAGAATTGCCATTCGTAAGTGAACCAAACAATTAAAATTGAATGTCTAAATTATAATTTGCTTTAAGCTGTAGAATTTTATGTTTCTGCTTTCCTTCCTACAGCTAGTTTCCTATAAGCTACTTTGCATATTGGATTTAAGGTGTTGGAGTGTTGGCTTTCCTAAATAATCTATAAATAAATATCAAATAAATAAATAAATACTCTCTCTGTTCACTTTTACTTATCCAGAATTCTAAAAATAAATTTTTAATTTTACTTGTCACTTTTAGCATATCAAGAAAAGACAAACTCTTTTTTCATGTTATGCCCACAATATTAGTTACTCTATCCATTAAAAATATACATCAAATAATATAGGTATCATGATAAATTATGCACTTCATTTATTATTTCTTAAGGAGAGTTTTATAGTTTTACCCAAAAAACTAAATTAATTACCCTTGCCTACCCATTAGTTTTTCTACCCACCAAATTAATTATCTTTCATACCCATAGTAACTTTTGTGGGTGATTATTTTTTTTTTCTCATGTTCTTTTTTATTTCTCTGCTTTTTCTTTTTCTTTTCTTTCTTTTCTCCTTTTATTTTTTTCTCGTTTTTATTTATTTATCTTTTTTTGTTCATATTTTTTTTCCATATCTTTATTATTCTTTATTTTCTTTATTCACCATCATCTGGTTGTATACTCAATTTGGCATGTTTCTTTTCATTTTCTTTTATTTTTCTTTCCTTTTGTTTATTTTTTTAATCGTGCCATTTCTAATTTCATTAAAAAAAAATTAAATTCCCTTTTTCCCATATTACTGTCTTACGTCTTCTGACACCTATTTCTTATACAATGAACATTATTTTCATGGAACTTTATCAAAAAGGTCATTTAAGAAAATATTTGCAAGGACCTAGTTGGAAAAAATTTTAAAATTTAAAAAATAACTTATTTATTATGATATATCGTTATATTATGTTGTATACTATAACAATATAATGTTACTATAACCATGAATTGAGCTTTACACAATAGCACCTAGATAATTCAACAAATAGTAGTCGAAGTATACTATTATGGTATATTGTATACTGTTACAGCATACTGTTGTAGTATATTGCATATTATTATAGTATATCGTTATAATATATTGTATATTTATATTGTTGCAGTATAGCTATATACTCTTATAGTATATTGTATATTATCATGGTATATTGTTAGATAATTGTGTTTCTCCTCCAGTATTACAATATACCGTTGTAGTATATTGTATACTATAACAGTATACTGTTGCAGTATAGTATATACTTCTACAACATATTGTATACTGTAGCCATATACTGTTGGATAATTGTGTTCTTTTACGATTTTCAACTGAAAATTTCGATCTCAATCACTTCAAATCAGCTCCAACTGTGATCAAATTTTAGTATGAACTTCTAGAAGGTACTATAAGCAATATTTAATAGCACAGAAATCACAATTAAATTCCAAAAAATGACTCGAACTAGAATAAATAGCGATGAGAAAACCTAAAATTTGTAGGGAGGGGGAGAGAGCATTTTGTGGCGATGAAAGGTATTCATTAGGCAAATATTTCATTCAGCAAGAGAAAATTAAACTACATGCTTGTAGTGAGTTAATTGAATCGTAATTTATAGATATTTAGCAAACACCTTTTGTTGTATATACAAAAACATCACATAACTAAACAAAAATTGCTACTCCGTGCACCCATTAATATGTCAATATTTTACTTTGCGGATATTATAAAAAGATTGCCTATCAAATAAACAATTCCACTTATATGAAAATAAAAGCAAGAACAAAGAGAGAAAATAGATGAAGAGAGAAATAAAATATTTCTTACCTTGGATTGAAGGAAAGATGATCAAGTGTGGGTTATGTATAGGTTCATTGCCCCTGAAGACTTTAAAGACTTTCTTAATGGATGGACGGGTAATAATTTTATAAGGAATAGGTATGTATAGTAATTATTATTCAAGTGGTACAACCGGGTAATTAGTTTAAGTTTAATAGGTAGTCCCCATAAATTCCTCTTTCCTAATGGGTTTGCAAAGCCCATAGTGAACAAGTAAAAGTGAACGGAAGGAGTAGTTGATGTCGTCTTTAAAAATATACATCAATCGATTTGAGAATGTGGGTGCTTTATTAATCATCGAGTAGAGAGTAACTGCATTATTAACTAGTTTTTGTTATAAATATATATTATATTATGGATATTTATTTAGTACTCTGTTGTAAATAATCATCCTGAAGAAGCTTATTCATATGGGACTCCGCTCTAAATATGTTTATCTATTTAGTACCCTATTGGAAATAAGCCTCCTGAAGAAGTTTATCATTTTGGTACTCCGTTATGGATAAATATTATCCCCAGTAGAAGATTATCTATACCAAACACCTGGTGGTATAAAAGCAGTTGGCCATAAATGGCTTTTTGTGCGAAAAAGGATGATCAAAATGAAATTGAAAGATATAAAGCGCGCCTTGTCGCACAAAGATTCTTACAACGACCTGGAGTCGACTTTGATGAAATATTTTCACCTGTTATGGATGCGAAAACCTTTCGATATCTCATCAGCTTAGCCCTATATGAAAGGCTTGAAATACATCTAATGGATGTAGTTACAGCTTATCTGTACGGTTCACTTGATAATGAAATTTATATGAAAATCCCTGAAGGATTTAAAATGCTTGAAGCAAATTCAAAATCTCGGGAAATGTATTCAATCAGATTATAAAAATCTTTATACGGTTTAAAGCAATCTGGGCACATGTGGTATAATCGCCTTAGTAAATATTTGATGAAAGAAGGTTACATAAATGATATTATTTGTCCATGTATTTTTATAAAGAAAATGGCATCAGAATTTATTATACTTGTTGTTTATGTTGATGACATAAATCTTGTTGGACCTCCAGAAGAGCTTCAAAAGGCAATTGAATATCTTAAGAAAGAATTTGAGATGAAAGATCTTGGAAAGACAAAACTTTGTCTTGGTCTGTAAATTGAACATTTAGCAGACGGGGTCTTTATCCATCAATCTGCCTATACAGAAAGGGTCTTAAAACGTTTTTACATGGAGAAAGCGCACCCATTGAGTACACCAATGGTTGTTCGATCACTTTAAGTGAAAGGACCCGTTCCTACTTCCAGAAGAGGATGAGTAACTCCTAGGTCCTGAAACACCCTATCTCACTGCAATTGGTGCACTTATGTATCTTGCTGATGCTACAAGACCTGACATAGCGTTTTCTATTAATTTACTAGCAAGATATAGTTCTTCTCCTACACTGAGACATTGGAACAAGATTAAGCATATATTGCGATATTTAAAGGGAACTCTTGTGCTAATAAAGATAGTGCAGATCTTGTTGGTTATGCAGATGCAGGTTATTTATATGATCCCTATAAAGCTCGATCTCAAACCGGGTATGTATTTACATATGGAGGTACTTTCATATCATTGCGCTCCAAAAAATAATCTATTGTTGCTACTTATTCAAACCATGCTGAGATAATAGTTATTCATGAAAAAAGTAGGGAATGCGTATGGTTGAGATCAATAATTCATTTTATTCGAGAAAGATGTTATTTGGAATGTGAGAAAAGATCCACAATTTTATACGAAGACAATGCTGCATGCATAGCCCAATTGAAGGGAGGATTTATAAAAGGAGATAGAACGAAACAAATTTAACCAAAATTATTCGACACGCACGATCTTCAGAAAAATAGTGACATCGATGTGCAACAAATCCGTTCAAGTAACAATCCGGCAGATTTATTCACTAAATCTTTGCCAACTTCAACTTTTGAGAAGATGGTGTACAAGATTGGAATGCTGAGACTCCAATATTTGAAACAAGATTTTTATCAGGGGAAGTAAAATACGGGATGCACTCTTTTTTCCTTACTAAGGTTTTTTCCCACAGGGTTTTCCTTATAAGGTTTTTAATGAGGCACCTAGCAATGCGTATTACTAAATATGTGTACTCTGTTTCCTTCACTTGAATTTTTTTTTTCATGGAGTTTTTCCTAGTAAGGTTTTAATGAGGCACATTATCTTTTAAGGAACATCAAAGGGAAAGTGTTACAAATATATATTATATTATGGATGTTCACTTAGTACTCCGTTGTAAATAAGCTTCCTGGAGAATCTTATCCATATGGGACTCCGCCGTAAATATGTTTATCTATTTGGTACCCTATAGGAAATAAGCCTCCTGAAGAAAATTATCATTTCGATACTCCATTATGAATAAATATTACCCCCAGTAGAGATTATCTAATTCTGGTACAGTAGTAGCTTACAAGCTACTTACAAGCAGCTTGCACAACAGCTTGCTGTAGCAGCTTCCAAGCAACTTACAAGCAGCTTACACAGCAGTTTGAATTAGCAGCTTACACAGCAGCTTCATTTCTTCTATGAATAGAGGAGATTTCAGTTTATTATGGACATCAGTTTGAAAGTTGAATAATATATCAATTTCTCTCTATACTTGTCTTTGGTTTATTTACTTTACAATCGTTATTTAATAACAGTTTTGATTTATTGGGCGATGTATGTAGTGGCAGAGCTAATTCCAACAAGAGACTTTAAAAAATATAACACTAAAAGAATTGTTTACATAAAGGGAATTCAACAAATCATTTATGTACATTTTTAAAATATTACCCTTTTCGTGTAATACAATTTTCTAGTGAAGGAAATTCAATTGACCCCATTTCGGCTTTCACCGTACGCACCTCTGCCATTGTAGATAAGGAACCATGTGGTTTATTAATAAGATTATTTATATCAAAGATGTATATTAATAAATCGATTATTCGTGTGCATTTTTTGTGAGGGTTGAGTGAAACATTTATTCGGGTTGTTCGTTCGGGTTGTCTTATTTTTGCTAAAACTAGGTGTCACACTCAATTTTCTTAATGAAGAGATACGTTCCAAAATTTGATCACACACAACTATGCCTTATAAAAAGGACAAAGCAGTCGCTGCAAATATATTCCGGTTAACAAGTCCAGAGTCGAATCCCGCAGGGAATTAACCTAACAATCACAGTTATTGGACTCACACAAATTCACGTATTCAATCTTCAGAAATATTTAAGTAATAGATTGTATGTTTATTAACTAAATATTACGTAATGAAAATGCAATAAATAAGAACTAACTACGAACGAGTTGTAGACAAGAATTGGAATGAACTAAGGTTCTGATTTCCTCTATTGTCGGAATCCTTTCCGCTACGTTTACTATAAATTTTCCTACGTCTTCTCTATCGATCATGAGCACTCTGACTGTCGTAACTCTCTCCCGAGTAATTACAACAATATACTAGCCATATACTCTCAAATTACGCTAGTTATCCTTAATTACAGCTCATTTAAATCGCACTCAAGGTTTCGTTATCCCTAATCCCACCTTTAAACCCTTCGTATTGATCCCTCATATAGGTTTGGAATGATATACACTAAATAGGAACAGTTAATTGAGGGTCATTCAATCAATCAACAGTAATAAACATATAGTTGAACAAATAGAGAGAATACTATGGCAAATCTATATCAACGTAGAAACTCATCCTTCAATAGGTTCCATCAAAACCCTAGATTAGGAGTTTAGCTACTAATACTAATGCAAAACAAATCACTAATATAATTCATAATTATCAAAATAGAAGTAATAAGAAGAAGATAAAACTCTTAGGAGTTGATTTTGTTTCTCTCCCTTGTTCTTGTCTCTAAAATCTTCTAAAACCAGCTATATCCAACTTCTGGGCGAGTTTAGGATTCATATAGGTTTAGGTTAGTTGCCTAGGATATTACACAATTGCCCCTACGTGTTTTTCTTTTTACCGCTCGTCTGCAGTAGCGGATTCGACCGCGGATCTGGCCACGGATTTTGACTGCCCCACTGCCTCAAGTTCGCGAGCTAATTTGCGGCCGCACACCTGGATGTTGCGTGTCGCTTGCTTTTCTTGCTCTTTTTCGCGCGGGCTAACCTTCGATTGGCCTTCCACGCTTCACAATGACTCCAAAACACTCTTTATCTCCCTCCTAGCTCGGAGTGGCTCCTTCATAACATCAATTTCTCAATTAGAACATTTTGTTATCTTTTAACATTCAAACCTCAATAAAGTGCGGCTAAATTAGAGTGTAAATAAGCGCCTAAATTGCATAAATATAGGCTACCATCAACACCCTACACTTAAACCATTGCTGGTCCTGGAGAAATAAAACCACATTCCCTAAAGGCCTAACTTCACTGAGCGACTTCCCTACTCGTCACACCAAGAATATTTCACAAAGAGTGAGTACATTAGTGTAACATCTACACCTCAAGAGTTGACTCACTCTAGCCACGCAATGTTCCTAACCGGCTTACTGACTCTAATTCAGAGGTCCAGACTTACCTCTCCTTCATGAATCAAGTGCCTACTCACAACAAAAGAGACTTATTCCAAATCAGTAAAATTCACACACACTGAGGAACTTTTAAAAGGAATAGAATTCACTCACCCTCAGAAATGATGTTGTTGTGCCACAGAAAATGCACCATAGGCTTGCCTGTAGTGTACTACTCTACTAATGGAGCTAACTCAGTCTAGGATCAAGTAGTACTTTATTTGGATGTAATGTGGGCTGCAGGTTGGGTAGGATATATTTTGATATAATAGTGACTACACCTCCCTAAGCACTTTAATACATTTATTTTACAGTCAAGTCCACACCTAATTCAAACCAATATTTTCATTTTTAACACCACATATACCATCCCACACATCTTTGAGCACAATCACCTTAAAATCCACCAAAGAATTATTGCCAATCAACATGATACACTATTAACAATGCTCTTCTCTCTTTTTTTTCACAAGTGCCTTTTCCAACAAGATATACCTTTCTCCTTATTTCCCTAGTTCCACTCAAAAGCTCCATCCACTACCCCACACTTTATAATTTGTAAATTCATAGTAGTTCAAGTACTTATGAGAGGTAAAGGGTACAAAAAGATGGTCAATTCAAGCAAGGGACAGGGCTTGTAATGTGGTTGCCAAGGAACAGGATTACAGGCTCAACGGGGTTAACTATGGTACATAGCAATTAGGTGGGTGGAGTATGTATATACATGGTTCAACAAAGAAATGCCTATATAACTTTCCAGACTAAATAAGACTACTGTTTCGCTTTGCAGACACACGGGGCAAGTTCTAGGCGTTAAATATCATGCACAGAATACATCAAGCCTCACACACACATGGCACATGACTCACTTCAGATTGGGTCATCCGACACTTAGCTCAGTACTCAAGCCAAATTAAGCACACACAGTTTAAGGAATTCTTACAAGAGTCAACAAATGAGCCTAAGCGTCACACTAAGGTGCTCTCTATTTTCAAAGCATTACGAAGTTAAGATATCCTATTCTAATTCTGCCCATAGCCCATAAGTTCCTAAAAAAATAAAAAGCTAACTACAATCGGTTCAAATAAAACCCTTGGAAAAAACCGTGGATTAAAGAAAAACCAAGGGGGAGTTGATACACTACTACAAAAGAAAATCTTTTTGGTTTTTTTTTGTTTGACTTTAGTCCCTCAAGAAACTCATCGAGTGATATCCATCGTCGGGCAGTGTCGAAATTGATTTATAAAAATAAACTGCAACACCAACCTATATACAACAAACAACAACATACCCCCACCCCACACTTAAAAAGATGGCATGTCCCCATGTCATACAAAATAAAGCAAGGTAATGTAAAGGGACTTCCCTTGTGGATCATTCCTGGTCGAAGACAGTCCAGGGTCGAGATGACATGCCCGTCCCAGCGCACGCGGCTAGCCCATGATTTTCTTTTCTGACTTCGCACTTTGGGTAGCCAAAGCATCAACTCTATCCCCCAGTGACGTGACTGAAGTGCACAGCCCTACTATTTCTTGCTTCATAGTTGTCATGCGTGTACTCCGTCGAACCTGAGATGGTCCTGCCTCCTCTGTTGCTTGTTCTTGTGGGGGTGAGGCGTGCCTAGCCTCCTCTTGACCGTCATCACCTTCCTCAGACTCATCAGAATCGTCATTGTAATTTTCCCCAGGTGCACCCGGGTCCTTCCCGATGGTTACTTTGTCGGCCCGGAACTTTGCCTCCTTCTTCACCACGCCATCTGAATTGGGGTTCTCGGGCACCCTTGCTGCTCTGCACAATCTAGTGACAAGAGATGGGAAGTAAAACCCATACCTCTTCAGTGGTGAGCGGATGAACATCTCTGACTGGATAAGCTGAGCCACATCAAAATTGTGGCCTTGCATAAAGCACCAAATCATTGCCGCTCTTGGGCCATTTATCTCCGTGGTGTTATGGGATAGCAGCAATCGACTATTGATTATGTACAGCCAGCACTTACCCTCAAAAGTGAGTGATGATGAATGCAAGATGCTACCAGGCACACACCATACTACATCTTTGCCTGGTACACAGATAGTTTGGAAAAAGAGATTCCATGTGGTGGGTTCACTCTTGTAAGTCTCATAATAATCCTCAACCCCATTGAATACCAGCAAGCGATACACTCTTCTGATGGAAGATAGCGAGGCATCCACCCTCGTTTGTCTCACAGTGCATACCCTCTCCTCATGTTCGGGGCAGTTGGCGTGGAACTCCCCAACAAGCATCATGTTACCCTCCTCCGGCTCTTCAAAGAAATGTCTAGCCGGCTCCTGATCAATTCCCGATATATATTTGGGAATTCCACTTGGAGGGTTGCCCTGTCAATTCCTCTTTCTGGTACAGGCTTTTTCTTAGCCTTCAAACGAAAACGATCTTGGGCCGCTCTGGAAACAAACCTACTATGATCAAATTGGCTTCTGTTGGCCGGTGCCGTGCTTTGGATGAACTTCCATGCCAACTGGACGAGGCTCCGGTAGCGCGTCTCTTCCTTGAAGGATGCATTGTACCTGACACAACAAACACCACTATTAGTGCGGGAGGAATATGTGAATCAATGGCGGTTAATTAGACTTCACTCGCACAATTGGTCACAATTTGCATTCAGAGCTCATTGAGGCAAATCAACAAACACTTAGTGTGCACATACTCTTCAAAATTACACAAAGGCCCAATTGAATTACTATACCTCTCATACCAAATCTAGTAACCTCACATACCACATATAAAGCATAATCCAACTCCAAGATAAAATAACCATGATTACTACCCTATATATACACTAGCAAATAAAAGACGAAAAATTGAAGAGAAAATCACAAACAAAAACTGAAAATAAAATAAAAAATAAAAAATAAAAAAATACTAAGAAAAAGGAGTAAAGTCATGTACTTACTTGGATATCTTGAGAAGAATGGAGGTTTGAGATTGGTTGAGTGGAGAAGAGAAGAAGGTATGAGAGTCTTGTGTTGAAGGAAGAATATGGGTTGTTGAAGGAAGAATGGAGGTTGTTTGTGTTTGTGGGGGAGGGGGAATGGTTTTGGTGAAGAGAAGAGGAGTAGTGAGGAAAGTGGGAAAGGAATTGGGGGGTGGGCATTTAAGTTAGGGCAGAAAAAATAAAAAAATTAGATTAAAAAAAATAACAATAATACTTAACCTGGACCTCTCAGCTCCGCGCCCAGATCCGCGGTCGCGGATTCTGGGCAGAAGAGTGCCCAATATTCGAGCCCCATCTGCGGTCCAATTCGCGGCCGCGGATCCAGAACAGTGAGGTGCCTAAAATTCGTTGTCAGATCCGTGGTCCAATTCGCGGCCGCGGATCCCCGTCTCCGACCAATTTTCATCTTTTTCGTATTTTTACATCTTCCCAGGTTAATTTTGACCCCGACTCCTTCCGATGCGCACAATTCTTCCCCTGCACACTAGTAGATCGATTAGTAACGTTCAACATCAATTACAACAACAAAAGAAAAAAGAAGAAAATAATGGGTTGCCTCCAAAGAAGCGCCTGAGTTAACGTCGCGGCACGACGATTACAACAGTTCAATGGGTTGCCTCCCATGCAGCGCCTGATTTAACGTCGCGACACGATGCAGGTAAGCGCATGAAGGTTCGCTCAACCTCTAAGGTCGATCAAATGAGTCACTAACACTCTATTTGCTTCATCCATGCTCATATAATGTTTAATTTGTGCCCATTGACTCTGAATACGCGAGAGTCATTTTCTGCGGCTATCTCTACAGCACCAGTAGGGTGAACTTCAACCACACGAAATGGCCCTGACCATCGCGACTTTAGTTTTCCCGAAAATAACCTTAGTCTTGAGTTGTATAGCAATACCGTATCTCCAGGTTTAGAATTCCGCTCAATAATGTTTTTATCATGTATCATCTTCATTCTCTACTTGTATAATCTTGTGCTCTTAAAATCATGATAGCGGAACTCATCAAGCTTATGCAACTCCGTGACTCTACTTGTTCTCGTAGCTTCCATATCGAGATTCAACTGTTTCAGCACCCACCAAGCTCTATGCTCCAACTCCACCGGTAAGTGACATGTCTTCCCAAACACCAACTTGTATGGCGACATGCCGATTGGTGTTTTGAAAGCGGTTCGATAAGCCCAGAGTGCATCATCTAACTTTCTCGCCCAATCCGTTCTAGTGGCATTCACGGCCTTAGTTAACACAATCTTTATTTCTCTGTTCGACATTTCCACTTGCCCACTCGTCTATGGATGATATGGGGTAGCCACCTTGTGGCGTACATGTTACTTCTCTAACAACTTCTCAACGGCTCGATTACAAAAATGAGTGCCTCTGTCACTAATTATTGCCCTCGGAGTGACAAATCGGGTGAATATGTTCTTTCTCAAAAAACCAATCACCCCCTTGCATCATTTGTAGGGAGCGCTGCAGCCTCCACCCATTTGGACACGTAATCCACAGCGACGAGTATGTACTTGTTTCCATATGAGCTGGCAAAAGGCCCCATGAAATCGATTCCCCATACATCAAACACTTCTACCTCCTGAATTGGGTTCATAGGCATCTCATGTCGACGGGAAATATTCCTGGTTCGCTGGTATTCATCACAACCCTTTACCCATAATGTGCATCTTTGAACAATGTTGGCCAGTATAAGTCCGACTCCAAGACTTCCGCAATTGTCCTTACTCCCCCGAAATGCCGACTGTATGGTGACGCATGACATGCCTGCAAAATAGAAGACTGGTCTTGGGGATACATCTTCGGATCATGTTATCAATACAAATCCTAAACAGATACGGCTCATCCCAATAACACATGCGACAATCATGAAAGAAATTTTTCTTTTGGACAGAGGAAAGGTCATAAGGAACAATACTGCTCGCCGGATAGTTTGCAATGTCTGCATACCACGGCGCTTCCTCAAGACTCGTGGCTTGTAGTTGCTCATCTGAAAAGGTTTCCAGAATCTCTTCTACCTCAACCTCTTTCTCAGCTCCTTCCAGTCTAGACAAATGATCAGCTACTTGGTTTTCCGTTCCTTTACGGTCACGGATTTTCAAGTCAAATTCTTGCAGCAATAGCACCTATCGAATCAGGCACGGTTTTGACTCCTTCTCGATTAGGTACCTGAGAGAAGCATGATCAGTATAAACAATTGCCTTCGAGCCTATCAGGTACGATCTGAACTTGTCAAACGCGAACACCACTACCAGCATCTCCTTCTCGGTCACAATATAATTCAGATGGGCTCCACTCAGCTTTCTACTTGCGTAGTATATTGGATGCATGATTTTACCTTTTGGTTTCCCAAGAACTGCTCCCACGTCATAGTCACTCGCATCACATCAGCTCAAATGGTTGCTCCCAGTCAGGGGCAACTATGATAGGTGTTGTTACCAGCCTCTTCTTCAATTCCTCAAATGCTACCCTGCAGTCATCAGAAAACACAAAAGGGTGATCTTTTTCAAGCAATTTACACAAGGGGTTAGCAATTTTGGAAATATATTTTATAAATCTCCTATAGAAACCGGCGTGCCCAAGGAAGCTTTTGATTGTTTTGGCGAAAGTGGGTGGTGGAAGCTTTGCTATCACGTCAACCTTTGCACGACCCACTTCAATGACTTTACTTGACACTAGGTCTCCCAAGACTATACCTTCCTGTACCATGAAATGGCACTTTTCCAAGTTGAGAATTAGATTCGTCCCGATACACCTCTTCAATACTCTTCTCAAGTTCTTGAGGCAATCATCGAATGAATTCCTCACCACTGAGAAATTATCCATGAAAAACTCCATTGTTTCCTCTACCATATTTGTGAAGATGGCCATCATACACCTTTGGAATGTGGTAGGTGCATTGCATAGGCCAAACGGCATTCTCCGAAAAATAATAAATTCCATAAGGGCAGGTGAACGAGGTTTTCTCTCTGTCCTCTGGTTCAATAGAGATCTGATTATACCCTGAGTACCCATCCAGAAAGCAAAAGTGGGACCTCCAAGCCAATATATCTAGCATATGATCAATGAATGGAAGTGGGAAGTGGGAAGTGGTCTTTCCGGGTAGCCAAGTTCAACTTCCTGTAATCCATACAGATTCGCCAACTTGTGATTGTTCTTGTAGAGATCAATTCATTCTTCTCATTTTTCACTACTGTTATACCTCCCTTCTTTGGCACACACTGAATTGAGCTAACCCAGTTGTTGTCAGAGATGGGGAATATGATTCCTGCATCTAACCAATTAATCACTTCTTTCTTCACCACTTCCTTCATGTTGGGGTTCAGCCTTATTTGATGTTCTCTGGAAGGTTTGTGCCCATCTTCCAGTATAATCTTATGCACACAGAAGGTCGGGATGATACCCTTGATGTCTGCAATGGTCCACCCAATGGCAGTCTTGCACTCCATCAGTACCTGCAAAAGTTGTTCTGCCTTCACATCTAACAAACTGGATGAGATAATAACAGGTAAAGTTGAGTTAGGTCCTAAGAATGCATACCTGAGATGAGATGGCAGTGGCTTCAATTCCAACTTTGGTGGCTCTTCTATCGATGGCTTAGCTGGGGGAGTTTTTCTTTCCTCCAAGTGCAAGGGCTCTAATTCGAGCTCCCTCTTCCAAAAACCTTGGCCTACAATAGCAAGTCCCCACTCTGCCAAGTCTTCTCCATTGGCTTCATCTAGGTTCATGAGAATGGTTGCTAGAGGATTTTTAGTGTTCAATGTCTCATCTTCCTCCTCCAAAATTACATCCAGCGTATCTATTAAAGAGCAATTGGCAAATTCACTTGGTCGTTGCATAGATTTCTGCACGTTGAATGTTATCTCTTCATCATTTAATCTCATTTTGAGCTCTCCAGTTTCACAGTCAATTAGAGCTCTCCCAGTGGCCAAGAATGGTCTTCCCAAAATTATGGGAATTTCCTCATCATCCCGACAGTCAAGAATGACAAAATCTACTGGGAACACAAACTTCCCAACCTGTACTAATACATCATCTAGAATACCAAAGGGTCTCTTCACTATCCGTTCAGCCAGTTGTAGTAACATGGACGTGGGTCTAGCTCTTCCAATGCCTAGCCTTTTATAGATAGCTAGGGGCATAAGTTTTATGTTTGCCCCCAAATCACATAGTGCCTTAGCAAATGCATAATTGCTTATTGTGCATAAGATTGTGAAACTCCCTGGGTCAGACAGCTTCTCAGCGATGGGTCTCGTCACAACAACACTGCAAGTCTGAGTCAGTGTAACCGTGGCCAAGTCTTGAAAGTCGAACTTGCAGGACATCAAGTCCTTCATCATTTTCGCATGACCAGGCATCTCCTTTAAAGCATCAATCAATGGAATGTTTACCTGAATTTGCTTCAACATCTCCAAGAATTTCTTGTACTGCTCATCTCTATGATATTTGGCCAATATCTATAGGAATAGTGTTGGAGAACGCTTCTTCCCTGTGGTTTGATTTTTTTCTTGTTCAGGCACTGCCTCCATTATTGGTTCTTGTGCTGCCTCAGTCTCTTTCACAACCTCTTTTTCTTTGTTGGCATCCTCTTGTGCATGTTGTACAGTCACCTAGTTAACCCTGCTAAATCATCTACCTCAATGGGTACTGGCACCAGTGTCTCGGTAGGTCTGCTTTCGCGAGCAATTGCTTGCTCCAAGTCTAGGTCTCTACCGATTCGTAGACTCACTACCATTAGTTATTTCGGGCCCTGTTCCTTTGGATTGATTTGTGTGTCTGCAGGTAGCGTCCCCTGGGGACGATTATTTAAAGCCATCGAAATCTGTCCCAATTGGATCTCAATATTCTTTATTGATGACTCATGTGAGTTTACTCTTTCAGTTATTTTCCCAGTGGACCCAATCAATTGTTGCATCATTCCCTCAAGTCTAGCAAACCCATCTTCGTGTCTCACATGTTGATGTTGTTAAGGTTGATGATAAGCCTGTTGCTGATTTTTTTGGTTGTAGCCATGTTTCCTTTGGTAAGGAACCACTTGACCCTGAGGTCGCATAGCCCCAAGATTGTTGTTATTGTTGTGCTACTGCGGAGATGGTCTATATTGTTGTGCTGACCCCAATTCTGACCACCTGGTCTATGTCCCCCATAGTTGGCCACATAATTCATGTTCTCCTGATATTGTTGGTTATCACCTTCCCCACACCACGAGAAAACATATAGTTGATTAATGCATGATGTACATAAACCCCCATTAGTTGCATCAACTATGTGTACTTGTTGTTTCTGGCCTAATTCATCAACGTTCTTGGTGAGGATGCTCATTTGTGTCACTAGAGTGGCCATATTTTCAACTATGGAGTTAGCTGGGTCTAAGGCCACTGAGTGAACCATAGGAGTTATTGGAGCGTTTCTTGTCGTCCATACTGAGTTTTGTGCCATCTTGTCAAGTAAGATCTTGCTTTCTCTGAATGTTTTGCTCAAAAATGCTCCACCTGCTAAAGTATCAACATTGGCCTTCAAGCTATCTGCCAAACCCATATAAAACCTCTACCCCAACATTTGCTCCGGAATACCATGGTGTGGACACAAGACCAGCAACCTGTTGAACCTTTCCCATGTTTCTTGTAATGTCACTGTTGGTTCATGTCTGAAGCTCAATATCTCATCAATTTGTTGGGTAGTCTTATTGGGTGGGTGAAATTTGTTCACAAATTGCGTGACTAATTCCTCCCAAGTAGTGATGGAGTTTATGGGGAGTGAATTAAGCCAATTCTGGGTCGCTCCCGTCACTGAGAATGGAAACAACAACAGTCGTATTGCTTCCGGTGTCACATTATGTTGCCTTTGCGTGGCACTAATTGACAGGAAATTCTTCAGATGCGGTTGAGGATCTTCAACGAATGACCCTGAGAACAGTCCCTTGTTCTGCAACAAATGAAGTATGTTATTTGTGATTTGGAACGATTCAGCTTGTATCTGGGGGACTACAATTGCGGTTGCTAAGTTGTCAGCGGTGGGTTGCACCCAATCGTACAATGCTGCTTCTGGCACAAGAGGCACCACCACCTGATTTATCGGGTCATTCACATTATCCCCATTGTCCTATTGTTTACTTCGTCTCCCATGTCTGGTTCAATTTGTTCTGGTGAGTTCTGTTGTTTTTTGCCTTTCTTGTTTGCACGATTCAACGCCTTGAAAACTTTCTCGAGATCTTATAATGCTTCGAACAATTCACCAGTTCTTGAGGAGTTTCTGCACCTGTAACACCAAAGACTACAAACGTTAGAATTTCAATGTATTCAGTTTAAATTGAAGAAAATTGATTACACTAAGAATTTTTGCACTTCTTTTAACTGCAATTAATAACACCGTTAATTCCCCGGTAACGGCGCCAAAATTTGATCACGCCCAACTATGCCTTATAAGAAGGACAAAGCGGTCGCTGCAAATATATTCCGGTTAACAAGTCCGGAGTCAAATCACACAAGGAATTAACCTAACAATCACATCTATTGGACTCACACAAATTCACGTATTCAATCTTCAGAAATATTTAAGTAATAGATTGGATGTTTATTAACTAAATATTACATAATGAAAATGCAATAATTAAGAACTAACTACGAACGAGTTGTAGACAAGAATAGGAATGATCTAAGGTTCTGATTTTCCCTATTGTCGGAATCCTTTCCGCTACGTTTGCTATAAATTTGCCTAAATCTTCTCTATCGATCATGAGCACTCTGACTGTCGTAACTCTCTCCCGGGTAATTATAACAATATACTAGACATATTCTCCCAGAATTACGCTAGCTATCCTTAATTACAGCTCACTTAGATCGCACCCAATGTTTCGTTATCCCTAATCCCACCTTTAAACCCTTCATATTGATCCCTCATATATGTCAGGAGTGATGTTGTTCAATAACGACCTAACTATGTACTCTCTCCCGAGTACTGCACACTAAATAGGAACAGTTAATTGAGAGTCATTCAATCAACAACAATAAACATATAGTTGAACAAATAGAGATAATACTATGGCAAATCTATATTAACGTAACGAGAAATTCATCCTTCAATAGGTTCCATCATCATCCTTCAATAGGTTCCATCAAAATGCTAGATACGGAGTTTAGCTACTCATACTAATGCAAAAAAAATCACTAAAATAATTCATAATCATCAAAATAGAAGTAAGTAGAAGAAGATAAAACTCTTAGGAATTGATTTTGATTCTCTCCCTTGTTCTTGCCTCTAAAATCTTCTAAAACCAGTTATATCCAACTTCTAGGCGAGTTTAGGCTTCATATAGGTTTAGGTTAGTCGCCTAAGAAATTACACAATTGCCCCTGCGTGTTTCGCTTTATACCGCCCGTCCGCGGTCGCGGGTTGGACGGCGGATTCGGTCGCGGATTTTGACTGCCCCACTGCCTCAAGTTCGCGAGCTAATTTGCGGCCCACTTCGCGGCCGCACACCTGGATGTTGCGTGTCGCTTGCTTTTCTCGCTCCTTTTCGCGCGGGCTAACCTTCGATTGGCCTTCCACGCTTTACAATGACTCCAAAACACTTTTTATATCCCTCCTAGCTCGGAGTGGCTCCTGTAAAACATCAATTTCTCAATTAGAGCATTTTGTTATCTTTTAACATTCAAACCTCAATAAAACGCGGCTAAATTAGAGTGTAAATAGCATCTAAATTGCATAAATATAGGCTACTATTAGTGTCCTTGTACGGATTACAAATCTAATAAATTTTTAGTTCCAAACGATGTTACGCTTCACCGTTATAAGAAGGGGTTCAAATCTAGATATTGATGGTGGGTTGATCCTTCAAACATGAAACTAGTGATGGTGGGCGAACGGTTTATATATTTATTCCATTTTATATCGACTCATTTCATTTACGAAATGAAACGGGTTAATCAATCACTCAGCTACACCTCAATCTCATTTAATATAAGGAAATCGGTATATAAAAAAAGAAAAAAAATACAAGCACACACAAGTAATATGAACAGAATAATAGAAAACTTATACGGAGAACAAGAACTGGAGCATGCATTCCAAATAGTACCGTAAAATGAAAAAGTGAAAAGTACATACTCATCAGGAGGATAGCGCATGGACTTTTGCTTCTCCCTTGTAGATCCTCTAGGAGAGGTTTCAGGAGCATTCGGAGTTGTTACCTGGGCAGGAATTGGTTGTTGATCAACCACAACTTCATCAACTGGAGCATCCATAACAGCTCCACCATGATGATTATTTTGATCTTGATCAATATCTTCATTATTTTCTTGGGTTCCTTCATGTGTAATAGGTGCCGTATCAATTGAAACTAGATCAATATCAATTAAGCTCTCATTATATAAGGCCTGAAATTCCTTAAATGTGCCAAGTGCTTGATCTTTAGATTTCAAAGGATACACCCAGAGCTTACAAGAATGATCATCAATGAAGGTCACAAAGTAAAGTGCACCACCTTTTAACTTTACTTTAAAAGGACCACACAAATCAGAGTGTACTAGCTCCAATAAATAAGGCTTTCTTGAGGGATGATGGCTATGAAATGAAACCCTTTTCTGTTTGCTAGCTAAACAATGGATACACCTTTTCTGTTTTGCTTGTTTCACTCCATAAAGCAAACTTTTCTTAGCCAAACATGTAATCCCCCTCTCACTCATATGACTCAATCTTCTAAGCCACAATTCTAATAAAGTACCACTTTCCACCAGATTTATGGAGTCATTAAGAATAAAGTCATGTGTCACATATAAATGACCAGACTTGACTCCTCGAGCCACTAGTAACGAGCCCTTGGTGAGCTTCCATTGTCCATTAAAGAGGGCATTATGGTAACCTTCACCGTGTAATCTTCCCGCGGAAATCAAATTTAAAGGAAAGTCTGGAGCATGCTTAACATCTTGAAAAACTAACGTTGAACCATTATTAGTTTTCAAACAAACTGTGCCAACACCCAACACCTTAACTTCACTGGCAATGCCCATATTTAACACTCCAGAATCAACAGGAGTATAAGATGAGAAAAAGTCTTTTCTTGATGTGACATGTGAGGTAGCTCCAGAATCTACTATCCAACTCGTCTCTTGGGATACCAAATTGATGACGTTTTCATAATAAGCAAAAAGAAGGTCATCTCGAACAATAGTAGTAACATTGTTCTCATTATTTTCAACTATCTTTCCTTCTCTAGTTTCTCGGTTCAACTTGTGGCAAAACCTTTTGATGTGTGCTTTCCTGCCACAGTGGTTGCATGTAATATTATGGTATTTGGATCTTGACTTACTTCTGCTTTTACCTCTATTCCTCGAGCCTCTTGTTCTATCTCTCCCCCAGTTTTCTGTAACCAAGTTATTTGATTGTGAGGACGAACCCTGATCAGATGTTACAGGTCTCAAAATCCGATCTCCACCATTTAAACCAAAGACCAAGACGTTTTGAACACTCAGTCAAATTTACAGTCCGATCCAACGGTTAACGAATCGGAAAACCTTACTAATATTTTATCAAAAAATCATAAACTTGTCCAAATTCATCCTCACAACCACACTTGCATGAAGTTGTTTCACCTTGAAGCTAAAACTTCATGCTAATGTAACATGAAGTTGTTTCATGGTGAGCTGAAAATCTCATGCTAATATAGCATGAAGTTGTTTCACATTGAAGTTAAACTTCATGTTAATACATGTTGGAGTTATTTACTTGCAGTCTACAATTTTGTAAAGATTTTATCCGAAACTTCAGCCTAAACATGCTGAAGTTATTTAGTTCATTTGCTAAAATTCAGACTAAACATTCTTAAGTTTTTATCTTGCAGTATGTAATTTTCTAATGAGTTTTTTGCTAATGCATGCTGAAGTTATTTAGTTCATTTGCTAAAACTTCAGACGAAACATGCTTAAGTTAATTAGTTCATTTGCTAAAACTTTAGAATAAACATGCTTAAGTTATTTAGTTCATTTGCTAAAACTTCAGAGTAACATGCTTAAGTTATTTGTTCATTTGCTAAAACTTCAGAGTAACATGCTTAAGTTATTTTTTCATTTGCTAAAACTTCAGACTAAACATGCTTAAGTTATTTAGTTCATTTGCTAAAACTTCAGATTAAACATGCTTAAGTTATTTAGTTCATTTGCTAAAACTTCATGCCAAAACATTTTAAAGCTTTATCCTGCAGTCTACAGTTTTGTCAATAGTCTTGAAGGACAAAATCATCTTTTTAAAATGCTTTTAACAAAAAAATAGGTGCGGATGCAAATGAAAAAATAAAACAGGTATAAGTTAAAAGGGGGGCGATCAAATAGGCGCCCCATGCAATTTTTACAACTATAACTTATGCATCACATGAGAAAGTAGGGATACTCTAAAAGAACTCATTCCACTTAATCCCTTCCTAAATAATTATATTTATGGATTACATAATTATATATATAGATCAAAGTAAAACTAAAACAGTTCAAAATCTAGCATGAAAAAAGAAAAGTAAAAGAAAACGAAAAAATAGATTCTAGGTTTTTGTTTGACAAAGTTGCTGAAAGATTTCCTATAACAAAAGTAGTTAAGAGTTTCATTTTAATGCATTATCTTTTTCTATTTACGAATAGGAAATATTAGAATTTAAAATAATTTGATTCCTTCTTGAAATATAATTTTTCTTTTAATTAACTTAAGATTTTAGGAATTGAAGGCATTTTAGTTTCTTCTCTAAAACGTACTTTTCTCATTTATTTAGATATTTTAAGAATGTGTTTTTCACTTTTCTAAATCAAGGTCCTAAATAGAAAAGTAATTAAATGAGTATTTTTAAATATTAGGAAGTAAATTGAATGATTAATCTATATATATGAAGATAATTAAATAACTATTTTGTGCAGTGTGTGTAACACTATTTTAAAGGGGTAAAAAGACGAACAATATTTTACTAAAGGCCTTCGTGCTTTTAAAATAATATAAATAGATAATTTTTCCTAATTTATTTTAGGAATTTTTACCTGCTATAGCAAATGTTGATATCTTATTTATTCTAAATAAATACCATTTTAAAAAATTATATGTCATAGCTACCTTTTAATTTTTACAGCCAAATATCTATTTATGGTCATCTCCTACCCTTAAGCCATAAAATACGCTTTGTATTATTATTCTCTCTCGTTCTTTCATATTTTTCTCCACCCTCTCTGTGTCAATGTTTTGTTTAATAGCTTAGGAGTTCTCTCCAACTCAAAGCAAATCCCTTCAACCACTTCTACTGCCCAATCCCTCGAAGCTCTCTGTAGCGTAACTGAGTACAAAGATTCATGCTTTTCTAGCTTATCAAAAGTAGCAGCCTCAAATATCACTGACCCAGAAATGCTATTTATTCTTTCTTTAAAACTTGCTAAAGATTCTCTAGTCAATTTACCTTCGGTACAACAAAATAGGTCCAAATTAACTAAAGAACCTAAATTACAGCGCGCTCTTGAAGTATGTGAGTGTATTTGATGATGCGATCGAAACGTGAACAGTGACGTTTTGAGTCAGAATCACGGTCTTCTCGATGAGACGACATTAGGGTTGTTCTTGAACAAAGACGACGGAGTTTGGGGCTGAGCAACTTAAAGATTCTGTTACCTTTTTTTTTATGTGTATTTCAATGTATCTCGTTGTATTTACATGTATTCATTGTCTTTTTTTTCATTGTATTGCATTTTATCTCGTTGTATTTTATTATATTCACTGTCTCGCTATATTCCATGAATGTATTCATATAATTTTTTAATTAATATAATTTATGCATTCAGATGTATATATGTATTCAAATGTATCTGCAGTATGTATTCATATGTTTTTGCGCCATAGTTGACCTGCTATACTTATGTATTCAATGTATTTTTATGTGTTTAACTATATTCAATGTACTTATATAATTTCTCTGAAGATTGCTATATTTTTGGGACGTTTTTTGGTTGACAATCTTTTTTATAATCGGAAATACAAAATTTGTATGTTATAATTGAGTTTGTTGAGTTATATTAGGAGTCTATTATGTTAATTGATTCACTTTTCGTTTAAAAACACTTGTAATCTCTTGTTTCACGCCGTGAATACAGTCGAATACAATAATATGTCTAGCTGTAATCCCCTGTTTCACGCCTAGAAATGCTACTATTCATAATACAGTAGCTTAAATACATCGATTACACTCTAAAAACCCTGAAAACATAACTATAGAAAGTAATATAGTAAATGATAACTACAACTAGCTAATATTCACTAAACAATAGTGATTTGTGAAAAAACTCCTTTATTTTAAATGTTTACTTTGTGAAAAAATAAAACCATACTATGTGGGCTAATGGAGATCTCTTCCACACTTAACGAAAAGCACACTCCAAGGGGTTTAGTATTGTCTCTTTTGGATTTTTTTTGTAATATTGGAAGTGATACTGAATCGGAAGGTAAAATAGACTTAAAAATTGCATGGGATACTCGTTTTATCTTTTTATTTGCATTTGTACCCTTTTTTTGTTAAAAGCGTTTCAAAAAGATAATTTTATCTTTTTTTAATAAAAGGTAGACAGTACGATAAAATTTCAGCATATTTTGGTATGAAGTTTTAGCAAATGAACTAAATAAGTGCAGTATGCATTAGAAAAGACTCATCTGAAAATTACATACTGCAACACAAAAACTTAAGCATGTTTAGTCTAAAGTTTTAGCAAATGAACTAAAAGACTTAAGCACGTTTAGTTTGAAGTCTTCGCAAATGAACTAAAAAACTTAAGCATGTTTAGTCTGAAGTTTTAGCAAATGAACTAAATAACTTAAGCATGTTTAGTCTGAAGTGTTAGCAAATTAACTAAATAGTTCCAGCATTCAATACTCATTAGAAAATTACATATTGCAAGATAAAAACTTAAGTAAGTTTAGGCTGAAGTTCAAGCAAATGAACTAAAAAAACTTAAGCATGTTTAGTCCGAAGTTTTCGCAAATGAACTAAAAAACTTAAGCATGTTCAATCTAAAGTTTAACAAATGAACTAAATAACTTAAGCATATTTAATCTGAAATTTTAGCAAATAAATTAAATAACTTTAGCATGCATTAGCAAAAACTCATTAGAAAATTAGATACTACAAGACAAAAACTTAAGCATGTTTAGTCTGAAGTTTTAGCAAATAATTAAAAAACTTGAGCATGTTTGGTCTGAATTATAGCAAATGAACTAAATAACTTCAGCATGTTTAGACTGAAGTTTCGGATAGAACTCATGACAAAATTATAGACTGCAGGTAAATAACTTCAGCATGCATTTGCATGAAATTTAGCTTCAATATGAAACAACTTCATGCAATATTAGCATGAAGTTTTTAGCTTACCTTGAAACAAACTTCATGCTACATTAGCATGAAGTTTTAGCTTCAAGATAAAACAAATTCATGCAAGTGTAAAGATGAATCTGGACAAATTTTTAATTTTTTTATATAGCCGGTGAGAGAAAAAGAGGAGATCTTTTTTCACGAATAAGGTTGTATGGTTCTGGTTTTATATATATTGCTAGGGGTGTAATTGTCATATTATTATAAATTTTTTATCTACCAAATCAATAATTTTTAAAAATAAAGTACAAATGAAAAGGTGGCACAAATATAGAGTACGACTGCAAAAACCCACAAACCAAAAAAAACATTAGATAAATACATCTCAAAAATGTAGAACAATAATTATTTGACTCCTAGGAACAACGGGCTCTTTTAGTCAAAATTGCAACCTCTAGTAAAAAAAAAATGAATAATATATGCCCCTGCTTGAAATGAAAGCAAATTTTAAATTGTATTACATGAAGTTCACAAAAAGATAAGAGGAAATCTCGATATAAGCTAATATTGTACGTGGAAGCCAATTTTTCTTTGATTAATTTTTCATAGTGTCGAGAATCTATCGGAAACAGAATTTATGCCCTTTCAAGGATAGTGGTAAGACGACTTACATCTTACACTCTTCAGCAGAAGAAGAAGCAAGAGTAGGAGCTAGAGCAAGGCGGAATCGAAGCGAAGAAATGAGTTCACGCCACTACCTCATCTAAAGGCATTTCAATTCGCCCGCGCAAGATCAGATCGACTACTCTACTACCATACTTCTGGTCAGCTTCAATCACAAGGGGAGAAGAGTGGACCATTGAAAGTCTCAATTCCTGTCCGCCCAAGGTAGAGAGTTCAATTTAGGGAAACTACTGGGCTTCTTGTTGTAACCTTCCATAGCCCAAATAATTTTTTTCGAACCAGTAACCAAATTACAAGATTTGGGAAGAAACAATCACTAATTGAAATAACATTATTATAAAAATTCCCTTAAGTAGAAAATCTAGCAGGTTCTTAATGAACTAGTAGATATTATATAATGTTGCACTGAGAAGAACTCTAAAGTTCAAAAAGGCTTCCTTTTACGCAACAAAACATTCCTTCTTAGATCATTTCATGTGGTTAGTACCTGTCTCTATGTATCTCATACACAATCATCACTTGTTATTGGCACAACATGCCCACATAAGTGCGTATGTATAAGAAATTTGGAATGCTAATACTATGCCAACTTCCGTAATATAATTTAATTCATTAATTAAACATTAAAAAAAAATAATAATAATAAAAAACCATTGTATAATTCTTTATTGCCTCCACTGTATTCATAAGCATGACAGCGTTCCGCTTACTGGTACTGCTCACTCAATCTGTCACCATTTATGTGAAAGTGTTTGAAGATAAAGGTCAAAACATCTAAATTATGGTGTAAATTCAAACATAATTCAAAATAAATTTAAAAGGCAATGTAAAGACCAAGTATTGACATCTAATGTACCAATTGAGGATCCCTGTTAGAGTATAAAGAGTCAAGTGACGACACAGAATAAGATAATCCCTGAGCTTATACAATTAAGAAAATTTGATGTAAACCACTGATTGTATAGTCTAAGGGGTCGTTTGGTTTGAATATAGGCAATGCTTGGATAAGTTATGCTGAGATTAGTTAGATAACTTATCTCATGTTTGCTAACCAAACAAAGTATTAAGGTGGTATTAATTTTTATCTCAGCACTATTTGTACTTATACCTCATAGCAAACGACCCCCAAGAGTCATGGAAATTAGGGAAATGAGGAACATTGAAGTTTAGAATGTAAGATTGCAACTTTACCATCTAACAAACATTCAAACTCGTTTACAAATATTGGTTATACAAGACTCCATAAGGACTGAGCACCAAGCTTTTAGCTTAAAAATGCAAGATATGTCTTTCTTATGTTAAAAACATCCTTAGCCACTGATAGAAAATGAAGAATCAAGTGACAACAGATAATAAGAAATACTTGATGTAGCACCATGCTCGTGTAGTCTGAGGGTAAGTATAAATCGCCAGACTCTGTATTTTGGTGCTCAAAATACCTTTACATCAGTCAAGTCAACTAATCAATCTTCAAAGAATTAGATAACAAATGCAAAAGCAAACAGCAATCCTCTTACTTTTCTGTACACTTTCTCAATATAAGTAGCATCTTGTTCTGTTTAACCAAGTTCAGAATAACAGAGAAGACATATAAATGTATGATGTATCCTACAAATTTAAACATGTCACCGCCATCTCTCCAAACACTATCGCCAACTATTTTAGTGCAAATATCATACAGGTCTTATACCAAAAAAAAGGCAAAAAAATTGTTCATTTCCATATAACCTTTTCTAAGAAGCAAGTAGTGCCACTTTAACGTTACTTTCAAATCAGGGGATGCCACACCCTAGCTCCATTCTATTATAGTACTAGGGTTCCATCAGAGTGGAAGTTCATGGAAATTAGGTAAATGCAACAGGGCAGACAGTAACAACACATACAACTAAGGAACACGATTGTAGTTTTAAAATGTGATGGATGTATTTCTTATTCACAAAACATCCTTTGCCGCTGATTTAACATGAAGAGTCAAGTAGCAACAGATAATAAGAAAGCCCTTAATGTAGCACCATGCTCGTATAGACTGACGATAGTATAAAACGACAGACCATGTATTTTGGTGCTCAAATCCTTCCCGTTAGTCAGATCAAAACTTCCAACAGAACATACCCCAAAAACCCCTAAACAAAGTTTAACTTGTTTTTCCAACTAATTAGATAATTACAGTAGGACAGCATTGTATCCATCTTTATTTAACTCGAGAAACTCCAACAAGCAACCACATCATCAACACAAATACTGATGATCAATGAGCACTCACTTTGGCAACCCCGTGGAAGGTCCTAACTAAATGAGGTTGCAAGGAGCAAAATGTTAAAGCTAAAATAGATACAATGTACTCATATTACAATTTATACACTAAGACAGCTTAATAATATTATCTCTATTCTTTTCTGAGCAAAAGCTATTTTCATTAATATCAGCACAGCATATCGAAGCCGTTTAGTAAAATGTATAACAAGATTAACAATAATATCACTCTAACTAGCATCAATCAGAGAACTTTGAAGGCATATAATATGTTTCTTCAACATAAAATTTCAGCTAACAGTTCCTCATCATTTTGCTTTGCCATGTTCAAATAAATCTGCTCTAAAATAAAGAAACATGCAAACAAGTATTTCGAATAATTAACCAATCCCCCCATTCAATTTGACGAACAAAACTACCCCATATTCCATTTAATACTATGCAATGAAAATATTTATTTGGTAGCACTATAATAGTTGCCTATTAGGGGAAAAAAATTGAGCAATGCAATCAGAGAACTTTGAAGGCTATATATGCAAATTCAACATACAATTCAGCTTATAGATTCTCATCATTTTGCTTGCATATCTTAAATTCAACAAAAACACAAAACTTAAACTATAACAAGAAGCTTTTATTTTGGCAAAATAAAGCTGAATAAATGGATAAATTATTTAGCCAAAAGTTTTGCCAAAAAAAATAACTTTGCACCAGAAAGTACCTTAGCTCGTGTTTTCTCTGCAATAATAAACTTTATATTGCAAAGGGCTATTTGGTGCACACTACATTTCATCCTCTACTCTGTGTGTGTGTGTGTGGAAATTACAAGCAATTTACTACCATACCGGCGCTCAGCGATTATGCTCTAATTTTTTTCTAAGTTCTTTCGACATTTGTGATTGCTGGAAGCCATGACTGCGAGCTCTTTCAGTGTTACGATTATAATGGTCATTTTATAGGGATGCATTAGGGTTTTGGTTTGATTTACCAAGTGTACCACCTAAACGACGACGTTCCATACCCTTTACCCTGGATGTTAGTTATTCTAGTATTAATTAATTCTTATTGACGGTTTGGTATGTTGTATTAATCTTGGGATTGACAATTTTATTGCTTTATCATGGGATAACTTATACTGAGATTACTAATTCACAATTCACTCTCTGACAAATATAAGTTACCTGATATTATTTTTAATCCTCAAATAAATTATCCAAGATTTAGTAATTTTATCACACAATTATTTTACCTTATCCATCCTACCAAACAACCCCTAAGGGTCCTATGGTTGATGGGATTAGGAAACTAAATCGGGATAGAATTTTGGATTGCTCGTGTTTGGTTACGGATATTTGCAAATAGTGAAATAATTTTATACTAATATTCTGGTACTATCCCATATTGGAGGTGGATAATAATCCAAGAATTATAATCCCCGAATACCCTATGTTAAAATCAAGATCCCCTAACGGCCTAAGGCTGGCAGGTGGTCGGGCCTGACCCGGGCCCGCAGCCCATGTGGGCTTGTGGGCTAAACGGACCGGCCCGTGGTGGGTCCGGTCTTGGCGGGCCTCAGAGCCCATATGGGGTGGGTCTTAGATTAGGAACCGTGAGCCCGGGACCGGCAGACGGGTATGGGCCGGTTCAAACGGGCCATACGAGCCCAACGGCTCTTTTTTAAAACAAAAAAAGATTATTTAAAAAATGGCCAACGGTCAGAATTTTAAAATCTAGCCATCTAGCATTTTTTTTTTAAAATAGCCATTTGATCTCCAAACTTTGTTTTAACCCCAAACTTTTTATAAAATTACACTTTTTCCCTATTCTCAACTATAAATACCCCCTCATTCTTTCATTTTTACTCACAAAATCATCAGTCTCTCTCTAATTTTCTTTTATAATTGCTTACTTTATTATTGTAATTTGTGAAAAATTGTGAAGTTGGTGAATTGAAGTCTTCAAGTCTTCAACATTATACAATTTTCAAGAAGTTGTTCGTCAATTCGGTAAACTCGTTCCAACTCTTAAGTTTTAATATTATAGTTTTGTTTGTTTAATTTGTTTTCCTTATAATTAATATGGACTTTTCTTTGAAAAAAATATTTAGTGGTAAGGGAAAATCTAAAATTGGTGAATCTAGTAAGCAAGCTACTACTACGCCCCGGCTCCCCGACCTAGACATGTTACCCGTCCTCCTCCACCTGTTATTCTTGATAGTGATAACCCTTGTTTTCAATTTACCGATAGTCAATTTATACATGATCCTACACCAGGTTCACAATTAAATAAGGAATATATGAATGCTCTTTATGGTATTCCAGAGGAAAATGTTGATTTAGATGAAACGCAACCGGATTTAGATGATACACCTACTAGTCATGTTGCTAACCAAACTGATAATAATCCAAATGATGCCTCGGCTGACCCTCCTATAATAACCCCTGCTTTTAATAAACAACCTTCTAAACGGTCTGAAACATCTCTTGTTTGGCACTTTTTTACTCAACTAAGAGATCAAAATAAGGCTAAATGTAAAACTTGTGAGATCTTGATGTCTCATAAATTTACTGGAGACTGTGGCGGTACGGGTGGTTTGACCAGATACATAATAAAACACCCTAATGATAAAGCTAGATTACTTCAAATGAAAGCTAGGCAAGATGGGACAAGTATAGGTACTCATGGAATTAACCCTAGTACCGGTTTAAATCTAGTTCAACCGGGAATTAACACTGTTACGTGTGGCATTTTATATTACGATCCAAATAAAAATCGTGAAGAATTGACAAAAATGGTTATTGTTATGTGCTTACCATATGGTTTTCCTCTAACCCTCGCTTTGTCCATTATACTAGAAGAATTTATAATCCTACTTATAAAGGATGGCCTCGCACAACCGTAAAAGCTGATATTTATAAATATAAACATGAATATGAACAATATTTGCGTTATTTATTTACTCATATTAGTAATCGCGTTTCTATTACTACTGATATTGGTAGGAGTGGTGATGACTGTGATTATCTTACTGTTACCACTCATTGGATTGATGAGGCCCGGATAATGCAAAAATGCACTATTGCTTATAGAATAATTACTTCAAGTCACATGGGTAAGTTTATTGCTAAGACAGTTTCAGATACTTGTAGATATTTTTGCATTAGAAATAAAATAATGTCAGTTTCAATGGATAATGCTTCTAGTAACACTAATGTTATAGGCTTTCGTACAACTACACTAAGTCTTGTATTTAGTAATATTTTTCATATTAGATGTATTTGTCATATTAATCATTTAATCGTCGGTGACGGTCTGAAAACTTTAAATGCTGAAATTGCAAAGGTTAAATTCGCTCTTCATTGGCTTTTTTATTCAAACTGTAGAAGTAGAGTTAGAGAATATTATAAAAAAATGTGATGAATTTGGCCTTAGAGAAATAAAGGTTTCTAAACCTTGTCCGACTTGATGAAATTACTTGTATGAAAGTTTAGTTATTGCATATGAATATAGAAACCCACTAAGCGCAATTTATAATGCTCGTGTTGGTGGTGATATGAGCACCTTACATATTGGGCTAATGTTAAAATTCTTCTAGATTTTTTAGAACATTTTCATAGTGCTACAAATGAATTATCTGGGCAATATTATGCTATTATTTCTAACTGTTTAGTTTATATTTCATCACTTGCAGAATTATTTACTCAATTTTCAGAGGGTGAGGTAGTTTATCAATGTGTTATTGATGATATGAAAGATAAGTTTAAAAAATATTTTTTCCCTATCTCCCCTCTTTATAGTGTTGCAGCCATGTTAAATCGTACCATGAAATTAGGAGGTCCTCACTATTAATATACTCAAATTTATAATGTTTTACCACTTTCAACTGAGGAATATGCTACACTTATAGATGAAAAGCCTCAATTAAAATAAATGCTCAAACAATTTATAATGTTTATCAAGTTGCATTAGATCATACTAGACTATATGTTCCAACTCCTACCTCGTCTAGCTCGCAGTCATCTAAAAGATATGCAGGACTAAAAGCACTTAGTTCTTGGACGGGGTTCATGGGTTCTTAAGGTGATAATATTGGTGATAGTTCACAACTAAATGAGCTTCAAGTTTATTTGTCGCAGGGACTTGAAACAAAGAATCCCGACGGCACCTTCAATGTTTTGGAATGGTGGAAGGACAAAGAAAAATACTATTCGGATCTTCGAGGATGACTCGAGATATATTAAGTATTCAAGCTTCAACAGTGGCATCGGAGAGCGCTTTCAGTCAAGTGAGACTTCAAATCGGTGATCATAGAACGTTTACGAGGGAGAGCTTGGAAAAATCAGTACTCTTCAGAGATTGGATCCGTTCGGAAAGAAGAAATTTTGGACTACTTGAATCACAACCGGAGATAGACGAAAAAAATGCTAGTGGAACTTGCGGAGGATGCTGCTTCGCCCGGAAGCGGTGATGAACAAGCTTATTTTTCGCCACCACCAACGAAAATTCCTCCGAACCTTGAAGGATGTATGAAATTTGTTAGAAATAATATGTAACTTGTATTTTGGCACATCTTGATTAGTTTTTTTTCCTTTTAATGGTGGTTTTAGTACCTTGTTGTGCTCATCCCATTGGGGGGAGGAAGACTAAGAAAGATATTGTCATTTTTTAAAATGTTGTATTAATAAAAATTATAAGACATTTCCTTGAATATTTGTTTACATTTTTTTTTGTGTTTAAACTTGAATTACAAGACGTAAGTCATAATTATATAATATAATTTACAATAAATTACAGTAGATAATATAATATAATTATATAAGAAATTTTTTTTTTTTTAAAATAGCCAACGACTATAATTTAAAAAAGCCGTTTGGATTTTTAAAAAAATAGCCATTTGGCCCCCAAACTTTGTTTTAACCCCAAACTTTTTATAATTACACTTAAAGATTTTAAGTTTATTTCAAACTTGTGTTATTTTAAAATTATTAGACGTATTATGCTTGATGTTGTAGTTTGTTAAATTAATTTGAAGTATTATTAATTTATTATGCAATGTTAGTGCAAGTTTTAATATCTCTTTACTATTTTTGTGTTTAAATTTGAATAACAAGATTTATGTCACAAGATTTACAAGAAATTGCCTTAGATAAAAAAAAAATTAAAAAAATAGCCCGGATCATTTAGGCTCGTTTGGGCCCGTAGGTTCGACCCACTTAGCCCGAGCCCATGTGGGCCGGTTCCACCCATTAGGACCGTTTGGACCGGGCCCGCCTGACCCTAGCCCGCCAGAACCCGGACCCGTTTGGCCCAGGCCCGGCCCAGATTACAGCCCTATAACGACCTAATTAAGGTTGCTCAAGAAAAACGAAAAAATAAGAAGAAAAAATTACCCTCTATAGCCCCTCAAAATTTTAATAGCTCATATTTTTGCCCATTGACACAAAATGGCATGGGGTCAAACATATTATATCTAATAGCCCGAAATATCTATTTTGTACATTTTTGGTATAGTGACAATCTAATTTGTATATTTATTATATAATGACAGTCTATTTTGTATAGTGACATTATATTTTGTATATTTTTTTGTATGTGACAATCTATTTAGTATATATTTTGTATAGTGACAATCTATTTTGTATATATTTTGTATAGTGACAATCTATTGTATATAAATTGCATGGTGACAGTCTACTTTGTATATTTTTGTATAGTGACAGTCTATTTTGTATAGTGACAGTCTATTTTGTAAATTTTTTATATAATGACAGTTTATTTTTGTACATATTTTGTATAGTGATAGTCTATTGTATATAAATTGTATAGTGACAATCTATTTTGTATATATATATTTTGTAATATACTAATATTCAAAAGAAATGCTCACCAGTCTAATACATTACCTAAAATGACTTTTAAATATTAGCCTTATATACATTTTTTATGAAATAGTTGGTCCAAAAAAGAGATTGATATAATATTCATGTTTGATATGCACGAGTTGCAATAGAGGATAGGGAGATTAAGGGATTAATAGTACAAATTTCCCAAATATTTTATTAGTTAACTGAATAATTTTGATTTTTTAACCAAATAATAAACATTAATTTCGAATAGTATATATCCCCTCTATTTGGAGCATTCTTGAAGAAGAAGAAATTTTGTGGGAACGCCTATTGTTTACGACGGAGGGCGTTGATTGGTGGTTCAATACGGAGGGGACGCTTGCGATGGCGGCGTTCGACAACGGCTTCTTCGGTTGAGGAAAATGCGTATGATTGCTGAGGGAGAAGGAAGTTAGGATTTTGAGGAGGTAGTGGTTGTGGTGTTGGGTGAGGATGAACGGATGGTGTGATTTGAATTCTGACAGCGCCGGAGGAACGAGGAGGATGCCATAGAGAGGGGGAAGAGTGGCAGTGGTCTTGGGCTATTTGAATTCTGACAGCGCCGGAGGAACGAGGAGGATGCCATAGAGAGGGGGAAGAGTGGCAGTGGTCTTGGGCTAGCCCTTTAATTAGTTTTGAGTTGTTAATCGTATGGTTTATTTTGTGGCTACCTATTGTCATTGGTTTTTCCCGGATGGCGACAAATGAAGTTTGCTAAAAAAGAATCCAAAGCGAAATCGAATCAACCCAACCTAATTAGTGATCCTTGCTTTGAACATAATATTTAAAATGATTATTATAGAGGATTCTTTTCTGTTTATTTGAATGCTCGATTCTAACATGTATAATCACTTACTTAATTACTAATAATATTTGGTTAGACTTGAAAGTATATATGAATGGAAGTTTTATTTTTCTTGAAAAATATATGAACGGAAGTCAGATAAAGAAAGGGAATGATTATCATCATTTAGGGAGAAAATTATCTTGAATTTGTGTTTTATTTTTAACAATCCACTTCAATAGTGCTTCAAAATAAATAAAAGAAAAGTCCACAACAGTACTCATTCCATTAAAATAATTGCTTCAAAAATAGCTCTATCTTGATCTTACAATACTCATTCCAGTAACACAATCGCTTAAAAGAATTGCTCTCTCTTGAGAGTTGAAAAAAAAAAAAGAGATCACAACAACATTTACAGCCACTACAAGAAGACACTGAACACAAAACAATCAAAGAATCTGTACAAAGTATTCCAACAAGAACTAGTATATCATTTAACCACCAACCAGTTAAGAATGTCATTTCTTTTGCCAGAGAAATATACTCCCAATGTCGAAAGTAATAAGACGAGGATGGCCATGATAATGACCTTGTTGTGGCGTTGCGTTGGCTGTAGCTGAACCTCGGTTTCCTCTGACGTGACAACCATATTAGGCTCTTCGTTTATCGACATAGAAGACTTACTGCCTTGACTGGTAGGTCTATCAGGTCGTAATTCGTCCTCCTAAATCAAAGAACCAATATTTCTATTAGAATTATGGAATGCTGTTAATATCTTGTATAGAATGAGGTCAGTCTCTTCTTATTTTTTATCAACTAGAATGAGGTCAATCTCTTTATGCAGCAGATACAAACAATCAGGGAAATGGAAGGAACTGCCAATCTCCCATCTTGAGAAGCAATGACCTCACAAAGAAAAATAAGGCCAGAAGAAGTTGGCAGATAATAAGAGAGAGTTAGATTACATGTAAACCATCACTAAAGAAAGCAAATAATCAAGATTCAGCTTTTACATATTAGACGACGTAGAACAAGACCAGTAATCCTCAGAACCTTAATCTGCAAAGTGTTGCTAGTTATATCATATGTCTTAAGTATCCAGGCATCAAACTTTGGTTTGAGCTTGGTAGTTGTTGTGTTGACAAGGAAAGTTTAAATCAGAGTGGATGATAAATGTCAACTGGAAGAAACTTAAGGGAAAAAATAGTATATCTTCACAGGTGAATAAATATAGATAAGCTAGAATTCATTGAGCCTTTGCAGAAGTGTACTCATAAAACATCAATTCTGAGGCTAAGGCTAAAAAGCATATGAGTTGTCTAGTCAGGTTAAGGTTTTTAGACTTCACAAATAACGTGGCCGGTTCTGTTCATGAAAAGAACTAAACATGGAAACAGATAGTGTCTCAAATATGAGAGCATAAAGCATATTTCATTCTGGATAATTACTAATCCAATAGCACCGGAATGTTCCTTTTTTTGTTTGATAACCGAGAAATACCCAAGTGCAAGTGGTGTACAGTATGAAACTCGGAGGATAACTGGCCCGCCCTTCTACCTTCTCTACTTAAATACCAAGTTTTTTCTCTTCAGCAACATAATGTGCACCTAACCCACACATCATGTACTATGCTCTTACCACTAGACTAAAGCCCCGGGAGCAATAGCACTAGAATGTTGTCAAAGAGTATAGCTAAATAAGCACATAGATACTCTATGTTTAAGAAGAAACATTCATATAAGGGATATACAGCATGCAATAATTTATTCTAGATGATCTTCCTTCTGAACTCCAGAGACAATTCTATAATCACATTGAACTGCCAACAGCACCAACGGTGTCTACTTTCACAACAGTAAGTAGGATAATGAGTGGCATATATCTGAACACAACATATTTAGGAAACGATGTATGCAATAAAACGAAATAAATACCTGGGAGCTTTTCAGTGTGGATTCTGTTTGAATTTCATGAGAACTATCTGTAGAGGTGGCGATTGTTGAGACAACTCTAGAAGATGAGAGCTCAGTATCACCACCTCCATTCTCAAGTACATGTAAGGACGGTTGCTTCTCTTTTGTCTCCAACTTCCTGATCAATGATTTGTTTTCCTTGGTCAAACAAAAAATCTGCCCCAAAAAAGAATAAGAAGAAAAGAAAAACAGTCAGTACTCAACATCGTTTCGAACTTTAAACTTCTATACAAAAAGCAACAAAAGAAGGAAACTAAAACACCTTTTTGTGTACTCGTTCCCTTTCTATAGCTAGCTGCATGACCAGATCCATGATAAAGCTGGTTTTGATGTTAATGTCTTTTGCACTTGCAATTTTTTCAATAGTAGCTTGATTCAAAGAAGTCTCCAACCCTTCAACTCTTGATCTTAGAAACTCTACTTCTTTGTTAAGTTCTAAATTACTTTCGGACAACATAATGCACTGTTCCTCCGCATGCTCAGTCTTGCTTTCAGCTTTTAAGACCTTTTGTTTTAGTTCATCGATTAAAGTTTCCATATCCCAAATGGCAGAATACAGCATATTCTGCTGTTCTTGACCTGCTTCAGATGACGCCTTAGCATTTTGTAGCTGAATTTCTAATTCCCTAACCTGCTTCTCAAGAATGCTGACCTTTTTAGCATTACTTTCATTACTACTCTTGAGAAAATCCAACTCTTCATGTAGTTCCAAGTTTGTCTCCGTCAAATGTGCTACCTTTTCCTCCGCATTTTCAGCCTTATGTTCTGCAATATCGATGTCTTCTTTCTGAGATTCTACGACACATTCCATTTCTTTAAGACGCTCTTCACTTACTTCATTCAGTTCATTTGCTTTCAACAACTTAGACTCGGATTCTTTCAACTTATCTTCTAAAATTTTCAGCCTGTCCCTTAAAGAGGATACTTCGGCATTTTCAGCAGTAAGTTGTTTAATGCTGCTATTAAGGTTTTGGATGGTAATATCTTTGGCTTTTACCTGTCCTAAGCAATTGTCAATCTTCAATTTAAAGTCGCGCTCTCGTTGAAGTGAACCATTCAAATTGAAGTTAACAATCTGTAGTCGGCTCACCATCTCTTTGGAAATTCCCATAAGTACCTCCGCTGCATTTTCCGACTCTAAAAACCTACCCCATATAACCTCTGCACCCTCTTCCATACACAGTGCTACTTGCTCTGTCAACCGCAGCTTCAACTTTAGATCATCTTCGTTTTGTTTAAGCAGAGTCAACTTCTTCTCAAGATCCAGCTCTCTTTCAAGTGATTTCTCCAACATTCTTAATGTACGTCTTTGCTCAACTGTCTGCACGTGTGGCTTCAATCCTCTGGCTGAAACATTGTTAGTTTCTGATAAATCCAAACTCATCCTTTGTCTCCCTGTTAATATATGAACCAGAAAATGATTTAAAGTATTTAACATTTTAGTAAAGAATGAAAAAACGCGTTCTTGAACCTAATAAGTTTCATAACTTACATTCATTTTGGTCGAAAACTAATGAGGTCATCTGCGACTTGGCAAGCTGCATTTTCATTTCTAGGACACGCTCCTTCGATTGACTCAATAACTCTTCAGTATCATGAAATTTGTTCTCCATTATCATATGCAACTCACTCAATTCTCTGCAAGTTATCTTTTGCCTCGCGCCAGTGATTAGGTCTTGAAGAGTGCCAATGAAATTGTCCAGCTGTCTAATCTCGGAGCTCAAAATGGAAGATAAGTGATCCAACGCCAGTACTTTCTCAATCGAGTCAGGAGAAATGTCATCATTCTCGAAAGAAATTGCTTCAACTTCATTTTCCCAGGTCAAGATACACATCAAAAGATTGTCAAGATTCGTCAATTTCTCATCAGAATACGCAAGGTCCAAATCTACTCTATTCAAGATTTCCATGGAACTCCTCATCTCTTCCATCTCCTTAGCTTCACTTGAGAGACTTTCGACCACTAAGGTTTCCATTGCTTGTGGAGTAATAATATCAGTACGTGCAGCCAATTCTTCAATTGCCATTCATCAGCACTTCTGATAGGGAAGCTGCAAATGCGAAGGGAAACATCATTACATAAGAAATGCAAGCACATATTAATTTCCAACGCGAATAGACCAAGTGAATAAGAAGGAAGCTAAGAAACAAAAGAAAACTTGAAGGAATGTTTAGTAAAGGCAAGGTGTATATAAGCTTATATTACCTAAATCCCATATATATGTCTTTTACATTAAGAAGTGCCAAGGCAATTGGTCATCTATAGATGATTTTGACTAATTTAACAGAAACCACTTCTCTTGTATAATACAGTGCTATAATGCACACAAGTCTAACTTTTGATAGGAAAACAATAAGCCAAAAGAAAGATAGAAACAGTTTGACGGGATTAAAGGTAAGCGAGACTTTAAAACCCAAAGAGATCATCGCGGTGCTTACAGTCTCACACAGAGCCCCTTTTACAGCCAAAACGATATGTCCAAGTGTTGAGGCATTTGAGCTTTCTAAGAGAAATAACAAACATATCATGTTCTGAGCCCTCAAATATGTCTACCATAAAAAGCATGTTTTTGTATTGTCTAGCCCCGTAACGTCTTGTATCCACGCACAGGAACTAATCAGTCAATTCGTTACTGCTAACATTCTGATTTTTTCACTCACGCTTCTATCAAACCTTCATGACTTGGTAAAATGTTTCATAATTGTTCAGTTCCTTTCTTTCCTTTAGACCGTCTTCTCACTTTCTCCTCGCAAATAACCAAAGCACTCTTGCAATTGAATATTTAACAAGCACAATGTGCGACAATCTGTTAGCTGTGTGCTCTTTGAGAAAGATCGGAAAAGAGCTAAATAACCATCAAGAAGATTCATAATTACCTACAATAGTAAGGATCATTCAAAAGGTTTATCCTTAGTCTCTTATAGGTAGTCTATTTCTCCACTCTTCTTGATTATGATTTCCTACAGTACATTAAAGGAGCAAACAAGTAATATAGACATCAAACTGCTTATCTATGTTGAGAATTCGACTACAGAACTTGTGTTCTATCTATCCACCAAACTAGAAATCATACAAACTGTCAACAAGCTCTTTTAATCTGCTGCACCTTGTACCTTCAGGAGTGGAGCTAGTAGACCGATTAGGGGCGGTCGATTCAGACAGTGTATTTGTGTTAAAAAATTCATTAAATATGTACGAATATTAAATTTAGACCCTAGGTATTAACACTTGAAGTCATACTTCTAAATTCCAAAACCCATAAGGTTGAAATTCTAGTTCCGCCTCTAAGTAGCTTTACATTTGTCATAGACTCACAGGAAAGCTAAAAGAAACATGGAGCTTAATTGCCCCAGATTAACAGTATGTTTTTAAGCATACAAACATGCAAATGTTAAGAGACAAAACAATTCAACTTCCCTCCATGCTCAAAAAATAAAAATTGCAGTGAAATTTTTTATTTTCAATGCAATTAAAGGTTTTTCCTTAAGATATTATAAACAACACTAAACAAGAAAACCTAATATCCACCAAAAACACTATAACTATACCAAAATAAGTAATTCTCAAACACTTATGCGAACTATGAAAAACTAAGTCAAATTATGAAAAGAAAGCTTCAATTTTCAAGAAGGGAAATAAAACAAGATTTTCACTACATACCTTTTGTGAGGAAAATCTTATGGGGTTCTGAATGAATGGTGACAACATGAAGATAAAGCTACTCAAGAGTCACGTTTCTCATTTAATAGGTTTCCTTTTTCATAACTTGAATACAGTTAAATTTGGAAAGTGGCAAAGAATTTTGTGATCTATAAGGACTAAAGGGTCAACCTGAAGAAAGTTGGCTCATGGTTGGTTGGTGGCTAAAGTGTCCTAACGTGGGGTCCACAGCCTTCAGACCAACCAATGACATCTCGCCACGTCATCTAAATATCAGATTGAGCTTGCCACGAAATTCACCATTTGTTTTTTCAAATTTATTTATGACTTATATTTATAAGTCTTAAAAACTATTACAAATATCCAATAATATCATTATTAATAACATTCATTATATTATCACAAATTATAATCTTGAACATAAATAACTTTGGTACAAAATTATAATGAATTACATGATACACTATCAGATGACCGAGAAGACGAAGTAACATTATTACAAAATAATAAGTGGTGGGCTCTTTTATAAATTATAAAAGTTTTGGGCAATTTTTATGAAATGTAAAAGTGGTATTTTGGCTCAAAAAATTTGGAATTTTACTAAAATATAGGCAAAATCTAAAGTCAAATATGTGTTTGCCATATAAAATTTAAATTTATTTTGACAAAAGCTATAATCAAACGGATCCTAATATTCTTGTACTTTGTTCATCTTCTGTAGTTTCTTGATTTTGTGAAGAAGTTTTGGGATTTGAAAGGAAAAGAAAAGAAAAAGGAGAGAATTTTTAGTGGAAAGGAAATGAAATAGCAGGAGCGCACGTTGGCTCGTGGTGGGATATAGGAGTAGTACAAAAATCAATAATTGAGGGACTAAGATGTTGGGATCCAAACAATAATAACGTATACCAAATAGTGCTCAAATCCAGCTTAGAAATTGTCATAACTCTTATGTTTTATATTTGTCCAAAATTAACGTTCTTTAATCATATAATTAAGTATTATTTTCAATGTACATGTCCTTGTCATAATTGGAGAGTCCACAAAATAAAATCATCAAAGTATCTTCCTTCTATATCTTTATTCTAAATGAAATTAGTTACTCTATCCGCTCATTTTTATTTGTTCACTTTAGACGGTTCACGCCTCTTAAGAAATAATAATTATAATATATATTTTATTATATAATTCCTAATAATGACATCATTTCAAAAGATCTTGCGAAATAATGGGAATAAATAGTTAATAATAAGAGTAAATTAAGAAAAAGAAATTGTCTTTCACTTGATATAGTATAATGGACAAACTTTTAGCTAGCGTTTGGCCATAAATTTCCAAATTTATTTTGAAAAATCTGATTTGGGTGAAGTTTGGTGTGAAGATGAAAATTTGTATGGACATGGTTTTTCAAAACATATTTCACTTTTTAGTTGAAAAAACATGAAACATGACTTATACCCACAAGTTCTAAAAACTATCATAAATTCTCAATAGTACCAAACAAACAAATTTGCTATCTTCTATATGCATACCCTTCATCAATACAATTCATTATCATTATCACAAACCATAGTCCTGAACATAAATAAGTTTGGCACAAAATTATCATTTTTATAATGACCTATATAATAAACTATCCTAAAAACATAACCTGATATTTTAATATTAACAGGTAATAACAAACACAATTACTAGCTGCTACAATTCGTCAAATAGCAATAATATTACAAGATCCATCAGTCCCAAAAAAAAAATGATCGTAACTAGCTATTATGTAATATAATTTTTCCACATTATATGAACAATCTCTTCACGACGAGCATGCATTTTCCAAGTTGAAAGATAATTTTTCAACTGAAAAGATATACAAAAGACAAGGTAATCAGTAAGAAAGATGATAACACAGAGGAAGTCATTACTCAACTTACACATAGGAAGTCATCTTTTTTGTTTATAGAGGGCAAAGCAAATGCGTGAGTTTAATGAGAGGCAAGTGAGTAGATATGATTTAGTTGGTCTAATAAATATGGGCTCTTTTACAAACTATAAGAGTTTGGGGTAATATTTAAAAATTTTAAAAAATGTAACAGTCATGTTTTGGCCCAAAATCAGAAATTTTGGTGATTTTGGAATTTAGGATTTGTGATTTTTTGCCAAAATGTGAGTAGAATCTATAGTCAAATATGTGTTTGTCAAATAAATCCCAAATATATTTTGGGAAAACTCATGGCCAAATGGGTCCTTAGTATAGTGGATAAGTAAAAGTGAACGGAGGAAATACCAAATTCAGAAAATGAATTAAAAAATTAAAAGTAGATTTTGGGAAATATTTGTGATATTACGAAATGGACCTTACATTTGCAGTCCGCATAAGACAGTAAAATCATGACTTTGCACTCTCGAAAATTGCAGAGAACCAGAGAATTGATTGTTCTTTTCAAGTTTCAAGAGAACCTAAAGAAACACAACATAGTACACAATCAAAAAAAAAAAAATTAATTATGTCATGTTTACATCAAAATATTAAATACATAAAATTTGGTATTAGATAAACTCATGTAATAATTCAATTATATTTAATTAATATACATACTCAACCTCAAGTTTTACATTAGTCATGGTAAACTTATATAGTTTGGTGTAGAGTGCGGGTCAAGGAATTTACACGAGGAGATTTAAAATGTATTAGAATTTCTAAAGTTATGCACTTAACAACTTCTTCGTCATATTCTCTTGAATTTGGGAAGCTAGAGTTCATCAAACAAACAATGTCTTTTTCAATATAATGGGCCTTAACATGAAAGTGATTAGTGGTCCATAAATTGGGTATAGGCCCAATAAGATGATGGGCTACTTGTTCTTAGTGTTAGATATAGGTCACTCATGTTAGAAGTCCATATAAAATTGGGAAATTACGTGACACGTAAAATATTTATATTGTATTTATCATTTATAGCTATAATTTTATTTAAGCATAGTATATTTACGTGATTAACGAAATATCGATATAACAAAAGAAAATTATGATAAGAGAAATAGATATCGGGTGTACTAACGTGATTAACGTAGAATACTTTTTGGTGTAGAAATTCATTCATAATATAGATGCTTGAACTAAGGATATTTTTTTGGTTATCTTAGCAAAAATAATTACACAAAAATATTTGTTATGCACGGAAAAAGTTATTTACTAAACAATTTATTTTTTTGGCTAAACTTCAGCACTAATAATATGCTTAAGTTATGTATTGTGTTCTATAGTTTTTTGATGAGTTTTTTCAAAAACTTTTTCTTTAATTAAGGTATTTTTTGACTTTATAGAAAAATAATATTAAAAAAAGCGCAGAAAAACATTCAAAGCATCTTGTGCTGAAGTTTTTTAGTTCATTTGCTAATACTTCAGCACTGAATGTGCTGAAGTTTTTCTCCTGGATACAATAGTTTTGTAATGACCTTTTCGAAAACCCTCAGCACAAATTTGCTGAAGTTTTTTAGTTCATTTTCTAATACTTCAGCACTGAATGTGCTGAAGTTTTTCTCCTGGATACAATAGTTTTGTAATGACCTTTTCGAAAACCCTCAGCACAAATTTGCTGAAGTTTTTTAGTTCATTTTCTAATACTTCAGCACTGAATGTGCTGAAGTTTTTCTCCTGGATACAATTGATTTGTCATGAAAAACCTCAGCACAAATATGCTGAAGTTTTTTAGTTTATTTTCTAATACTTCAGCACTGGATATGCTGAAGTTTTTCTCCTGTGCTATGTAATGTTCTCGTGCATGCTCAAGTTAAATATCTTTTGTGCTTAACTTTTGTCCTACATTAATCAGCTTTTTCATGAGCTTTGTTCTATTGTTCATTTTCTCAAACTTCAGCTTTTTTTCATAATTAAATTCCTATGCTAATACTTGACACTAAACATGCTTCTCTAGGATGAATTCAGTTTGCGTTGTACTTATTACAATGGGAGGTGGACTACTGACTTCAAATACTTAGACCATGATACAAAGCTTGTTCTTATTAATAAACAAGTATCATTCAATTCTTTCCTGAAAAAAATTAGTGAAGTTATAAATATTGATTCAAGCGGATATTCCGTAAAGATATGGTTTGATATCAAACTAAATACAAGCAAAGGTAAGCTTGTAACTTTAGATGAAGAACTCAGTACTTGTATACATTTGCTCACAGCTGATTCAGTCTAGAAGAATTGTCATTTTGTCGTCGAAAAAATACAATGTTCTGCAACATTCAACCAATCTCTTGACAGTATAGAAGCTTCAGAACAATTTGGTGATTATCAACATGATCTAGGGCAGCCAATAGTGGTAGTAGACAACGAGCAACAACTTTCTAACATTACATCTGCTTCAGAATATAGAATGCTACAACAATCACCCCCTCCTCCAATAAATTCATACCAGTTTGTGAATGAGCAAGAAGAAGAAGGGCAGCTAATAATGCAAATTGACAACCAACACACAATCCAACAAATTTTTTTGCTACCTTCTGCAATGATAAGCAACAACGAAGATGAATAAAATATGGAATTAATACCAGTAACATTAGATACAATTGATGAAATTGCTGAAACCTCTAAGAAATCAAGAAAAAGAGTGAGGGGAAAGCTGAAAGAATCTCCACCATGTAAAATACTTAGGGATGATGCACTGCCTGAGGAAGTAAGAGTAGGATCAATTTTTGAGAACAAGGAAAATATGACTAAATTTTTCTACAGCTTGGAGATAACCCAAAAGGTTGAACATACAGCTGTTAGATCATGTTCAAAGAGATATGAGCTGAAATGCATTGAGGAGCAATGTGGTTGGATTGTGCGTGCTACCAGAATAAAAAATTCCACACTTTTCAGGGTGATAAAATATCATAACAACCATGAATGCTCAGTTGATGCAAGAAAATCAGATCAGAAGCATGCTACATCAAATTTTATAAGTGATCAAATTTTAGAACATGTTCGAGACAAAAAGATAGAGGTTACACCAGCCTTTGTAGAAAATGAAATGATAAAGAAATTTAGAATTGACATTGGATATCACAAGGCATGGCGTGTTATTCAAAAAGCTATTACTTGCATAAGGGGAACACCAGAAGAGAACTACCAGATTCTTCCTTCATACCTACACATGATGGTGCATAGAAACCCAGGAACATACACAAGCATAAAAAGAGATGAGCAGAATCAATAAGCAAAAAAAATACCAACCATCAGCTTGAAGTTAAACTTCACATCTTATGATTTGTTTTTTTGTGTTTCACTGTACAGGTTTTGTTACATGTTCTTTGCTCCAGCAGCATCAATAGCTGGTTGGTCCTACTGTAGACCTGTTATTGCAGTAGATACAACATTTTATAGTCAAAATATCGTGGCGTTCTATTTGTTGTTGTATCAAAGGATGCAAAAAATCAAATATTTCCTCTATCTTTTGGTGTAGCAGAATCAAAAAACAATGAGGCATACATTTGGTTCTTCGGAGAAATGAGAAAAGCAATTCAAGTCTGTCATGAACTGGTTTTCTTGTCAGATAGAAACCAGTCGATTGCAAATGAGACTAGAAAAGTTTATCCTGAAGCTCACCGNAATAAATCTTTTTCAAAGCGCTACAAGGTCATACAAACGTGAAGATTTTAATAAGTTAATGTCCCAACTCAAAAGCGTTGACAAGAAAATATACAATTACATAATGGAAGAACCTCCAGAAAGATGGGCTCGATCGTGGTTCCCACGACGACGTTATGATATGCTGACAACAAACATTGTAGAAACAATGAATTCCGTGTTACTAAAATCGAGAGAAATTCCTATTTTAAGAATGTTAGATTACATCCAAGAAAAGTTGGAAAAAGTGATTTTACGAACGAAGGAAAAAAGCAAATGAAACTTTTTACAAAGTATCAATATGGGCAGAAGAA
>ML335564.1:0-10294 GCA_005239505.1 Nicotiana paniculata | reverse complement strand
GGAGGGGGAGGACGTTTGGTTGGGGCAGCACAAACAGACAGCATCATACATACGACACTACATAGTAATAGTTCAGGGGACTTGTACCCCCATGCATTTGCTGTATAAAATACAAAAGAGATGGGGATTAAGGAAAAGCCCATAAGGGGTTTGGGTTTGGGTTTGGGGGAGGGGGGGATGGAAGGTTGAAGATTCCCTAGAAGAGGCAGCATTTGGTTATCAATTCAACATGATCAAGCCGAATGCTACCCAAATTGTTTCAGAAGTTTAAGCTTTTTCTGACTTTCCAGGCGTGAAGAAAGATCGGCAGATTTCTTTTTAGTGTCCTCTAATTCTTTCTCAAGCTCCTCTATCTGTGTCATCCAACAGGACAGAATAAAATTGAGGAAAATATGTTAGATAAAAAAGGTGGCATTACTAGACTAAGTTCAATAACATGACTTAAAAGAAAAACTAAGTATCAAACACATGCTCCGCATGGAAGTGCTACATACTGTACGTTTCAACTCGGTTTCCCTTTGGATGTATGACTCACACCTGTCGAACAAAGATTCAAAGTGTTAAACTGGTAGAGCCAATCAGTTTAGTTGCTAAACATTTTGTGATCACACGAGGAGGCCAAAAGCTGATACAAACTAGAGAAGGAAACAGGAAATAAGGATTAGTCCAGAAACTACATTGAGGTTCCTAAATCAGAGATGTAAGAGAGATAAAGGACGAGAAGCTTATATCTTTAAATTTCCAAGGCAAATTTAAGTGCAAAACCAAATCCAAAGGTTCAAAACATAAATCATGTACTCATATTGGAAGGCTCATGCCACAAGAAGCAACATGCGGTTGTCGCTCGTCCATCGATCAAGAAACTCGAGCGGAAACAGTATGAATTCTGCAGAATCTTCTTCCCCTCAAATTCAATTGCTTTACACTGCAACCTATCTTTTTTTATTTAAATAATGGTGGTGTCCATGCCAGCTTACGCGCACCTGAACTAACCCACATAGTACTTGTTGCCCTGCACCAGCACCAAGGCTTAGATATATGGGAAGAATCATCTAGCTTTTTCTGTCTCTATTGGGATTTCAATTCTGTTCTTTCATGGTCCATTCCAAGCTTCATTGATTGCTAGACAAGACACTTTGCATGCCACTACACCCCTTGATTTTCCTGCCACCCACCATGTTAAAGGCTTTTATTCTGTTCTAATGAAGGAGATGACTTTTTACATCACATCATGATCCTTTAATTTCCATCAGAACTTGTCAACGATTAATCATGTGCAGCTCCTACGATGTGTTTTCTGACCAGGTTTGACAATACAGGCAGAGCGGGCCAAAGATCTTTCATATTCTGTTTTGTTATATCTCGTGGTTATGATTGTTTAGTTTGTCTTAGCACAAGGTACAGGGTTTGCCTGGTAAGCCAACCCAGGCCACGACCTTTCATTTTTTGGGTTGTGATACTTTGACAACAAGAATGAGCAACGAGAGAACCAGAAGATAAGCCCGAAAGCATAACTAACAAACGAAGAACAGACACACCAGAAGGAAGTAGTTATTATTGTAAAGAAAAAGAAAGAGAGGGATTAGTAACAGAAAAAAAGTAATTGCAAGCCAAAGAACAAGGACTCAAACGAAAATTACACTAACGCATATGTAGAAGAGTTCTACAATAGCAAAAGGCTTAAAATTTGTTCTCTTCCTTTAATTTTTGATAACAAATCTATGATATTGCTAAACATTATCTAAGGTCATTTTTGTACTAAGATTTTATCTGAGTACTCCAGCATAGCATACGTAGGACAAAGATTTCAATTTGGCCTACAATTCCCTAATAGAAATACAATCTGGGTGGATATAATCCCACCTTATCCAATATGGCCAAGAATCCTGTTATCAACAATCCAATCTGAAGGGATACACCCACCTTATCCTATATGAGGTACCAAATGACTCTTTAAGTGTGTAAATCCATCATTGATTAATCAATTATGCAAGGTTAACTATATGCCGTGAGGCTGTATCTTACAGAGGGCATATTTTTAAAGAAGCATGTACCTCCTAAAGAGTTGGATATTCTCTTCACAAATCTGATCAATTGACATGCAACTTGAACTGGCTATTTGTGTATCTTTTTGAACAGATCCCTGCAAATGTTCCATTAAAGAAAAAAATGAAACAGTCAACCCCGTGTTTGTACTGTTAAAATAAATTGACATTATTCAACTACACATTTGATAACTTTAGGAACATGAATGTAGTCACATTAACTTCTCAACCATGCAAAACCAGCATAGACGATAAAGTAACTCAAATAAATGCCGAGAAAAGAAAGAACCAGGTCCTACAGTTGCATTCCCTGTGATAGGTTGTACAGCTGGCAATTCCCTATTGGAATTGGTTCTTCCCACTTTGTCACTCTGCACAGAACGGAAATCTGGCGTGGGATGAGCTGCAAGGCCGGTAACTGGCTGACAGTCAATAGTTGGCGACTGTATTTGAGCATTAGCCATTTGCTCTCTCTGAAGATTTTGCAAATGTGGTTCAAGAGGCTTCAGTCCTATCAGGTGACAATGACCTTTCCTGTATTATGATCACAAGAGACATGACTATATCACAAGTTGTGAAGTACTACTAGTTTAGTGACTAACACTGATAAAATACAATGACGATGACAAATTACAATTTTGGCAGTAGTTTTGTAGAAGTAATAGTAGGTAGATGGAGACGGGATAGAGAAGAAAAGTGCAGCCAAGGATACCTTAAGCTGGAAAAATAAAGTATAACCTCTACCCCACCCCCGTTTTATCTGATGGAACGTTTAATTGTATTTCTCAGTAAGCAAGATCAAGAGGGTATAATCTTGGGCGGGAGCACTGGCAATCAAGACTGGCCACATGTGGTACAGCTAGCTCATGACTTGAAGCAGGGTTTGACTACGAGAGAGTTTTAAAGAAAAAGTGAGAATTACTAGATCTCTATTAGTTTAACATTTTAAATCTCTCAGGATGAGCCCATTTGATTATTACTCAGATTAGCCAACAAAATGAATCAGAACCATTTGAGTAAATCGATTAAGATTTGAAAATTACATGTTTCACTATTTGCTACTTTACATTTTGCAGTATAAGTTCTTCAAAACAAGCCATCCTTTGACAGCCCACTCGCGAATTGAAGGCATAATTACCACTGAACTACATCTATTTCCCCTTTCAATCAAAAAGTATATTTATGTACTACATTGAAATTATATTTGAACTGCTAAATCTTAGTCGATTTATGTAGTACTCAGACTTGCAAATGCACACAACAAAGTACAAGCAGAAACTCTCTTTCCACAGCCCCCATTTCATCCAGAAAAAAGGAGGAAAAAAGTCAAAAACCCTTGAGGGTTCTGAGAGAAGATTAAACTAACAAGGAATTGAAAATATGACCAACAAATTTACATAACTGAACATACAAAAAGATAATTAACTCCTGTTAAACATCTGAAATTACGGTACAGAACATACCAGTAGTCCATCACCATTTGCTTTAGCCTAGTCTCCAGCTTGAAAAACAGAGATGATCTTTCAAAATCTTGCTTGTCATGTGCAGGTTCTATGAAATTTGCTTCCAGAACACCTGAGTCAAGGGCAATTGAGTACATCATCCTCGTAATGGGTAGAGCGAGTCTGAATAGAACTTAAAATACATACCAACAACACCATTTCCTTTGGAAGAACCATCTGCAGTAACTTTCCAGAATGGCTAAGAAAACCCAGAAGAAAATAATCAGCAATAGGCAATTTCAAGTTTAACTTAGAAAAGTTATCTATTAAAGTAATCATAAGTCCAGCAAAATTCATTTCAGACCAACTGCAAAGTTTGGATGCCCCTACATGCCCGCATATATCCCAACATTTATTCATGAATTTGAAGGTCTACTCAAATGTTTGTCCTCTTTCTTTTTCTCTCTTTTCCTGTTGGGAGGGGGGAGGGGTTAAACTGAGGCCAAAGCAGATAAAGTTTTTGTTATCAGCTTCAGCTAAGAAAAAGAAAATCTTGTTTTGTTAAACTCTTCAGCTAAGAAAAAAAGATATTTTGCATATAATGGTAATCAAAATGCTTTGAAAATACTCTGGTGAGGGGATTGCAAAAAAATAAAATAAAAATAATAATAATAAGAAAAAAAATATATATATATATATATATGCTCTGGAAGATGACATATTTCTCCAACCACAACATCGCATACCCTGATGAGGCGATTTTTGTGGTAAATGTTGAATCCACAAACTGGTGATGGAGCGTCCTTGACGAAGCCTAAAGTTGTTTCAACCAAGATCTGCAGCAGAAAAGTTGTTTGAATCCACATATTTAGATGATGGTCAAATATTACCACAAGTTTCGCAAAGGACTTGCAATTAGTGAATACCCACACTCAGAAAATCATATGTGAGGAGAAACTCATATAATATTACAACTGCTATTTTATTCTCATTGTGAATATTTAACACATTAGAACAGTTTACAATCTAAAGTTGGATTCTTCTAATCTAATTTGAACATGGATCCCCCTAAGCAGGAAAATCAAGAACCCTTATCATACCGTACCTCCTTTGATGTCCCAGCAAGATGTGGCCTGTAGGTGATTACTTTTGAGTGCTTCAACTCCTCAAGAATATTAAACTGCTCAACGGGCTTCCCTCTTAGCATGATACTGAAATTTGTAAATTTTTTGAGGTATAATATGGATGTGTATGCCTGACAAGAGATACACAGAGGCATTAAGATACATTAGCAAAATATTCAGCAGGGATGTTTACAGGAATTAAGCAAATTTAAGTGGTTACTCTTAGTGAGTAGCGTAAGCCATAGGAAATATGGGATTGCTGTTCAAGCGCTCTCTTGTTTGTTTTTGATGTATTTCCACAATTAGCTTCATCTCTCAACATTATATCCTGCGTGACCAACAAAAGAAAGAATACGACATCCTTTAAATAGCAAGAGGAGGATGAGGGCGAAAAGCAGGAAATCTTCAAAGAACGATAGCGGCATGACCCGTGAGTCAAAAATATAATACAACAACAATCATTGTTCTAAGACACATACTAAGAGTAATCAGAGGAGTTATAATCATTACGGTTAGATGAATGAAATAAAATTCTAGCCTAATGGAGATGATGTTTAGCTGCTTATTGTATGAAGAGAATTATGAGTTTCCTCCATAACAAGAGCATTAGACATAGACGGAATCGTCAAAAACCACTTGTTTATCAAGACCTTCTTTCTCCTTTTTCTTCCTATGTTGGGATTAAGGCAAGTTTTAGAGAAGCCTTGGTTTGTCCTAAAAGACAAATTACTAAATGCTGGAATGAAATGGGCCAACAGGATCACAATGTATTTAGAAGATTCATGTAACTGGCCCAACCTAGTTTCAGGTTGAGACGTAGTTGTTAACAAGAGCCACTCCATGAAACTGGCCTCTCATTGAGGCTTATACCAAACTATATCAACTATTAGCGTGCTCAACATTACAATGCGCTCAAAATTTACTGGTCATGTACGAAATCTAAAATGTGCAATACATTGCCACGCCTAAAGGTTGTGTAAAACATCCTCACAAGAAACTCAATGACGATGCCTTACTTACATGAAAGCCAGGTTCTACCCTTTACAACAACAACAACAACAACAACAACAACAACAACAAACCCAGGACTATCCACAAGTGAGGTCTTGAGAGGGTAATGACCTTACCTCTACCTGGAAGGTAGAGAGGTTGTTTTTGATAGACCTTCGGCTCAAGGAGAGATGAGAAGAAAGCAATAGTAACAAGCATTAACAACAACAAGATAATAAGAAAACGAGGCGAAAGGAACGGCATGTATAGTAATAGAAATCTAGTAATAATAGAATACACGGCTAACACTAATACTACTAGTATGGGAAGGAAACACTCTCGACTACCTACAATCTTCTACCTTAATTCTCAACCTCCACACCTTCCTGTCAAGGGTCATGTCCTCGGTAAGCTGAAGCAATACCATATCCTGCTAATCATCTCTTCCCAATACTTCTTAGGCCTACCTCTACCTCTTCTCAAACCCGCCAAGGCCAACCTCTCTCGCCTCTTTACTGGGGCATATGTGATTCTCCTCTTCACATGCCCAAACCATCTAAGCGTCGCTTCGTGCATCTTGTCATGCACCGGGCCACTCCCACCCTGGCCCGAATGAGGCTCTACCCTTTGAAAGAAAAAAAAAAGGACACAGGTTAAAGATTTTTAAAAAGTAGAAAAGCTCTACCCTAACAACCAATAGGACCTAGTCTGTAAACTTGATATTACAGGTTCAACAAAATAGCATGACAGTGAAAGAGCTTATGTTCAATTGGGGTTGCATAAGGTGGAAGAGAAGACGCCGGACTTAGGATGCTCCTTCTTTAGCACTTATGCGGGTCGTCTGGAGATAAAGAAATAGGAAAGCTTTTGAAAGTGTTGAGATGCATTTTGTACATCTGAGGAATAGCTTCTTGTCCCCTATTTCTTCATGGTGCACCCATGAGGTCCCTTTATGTATGGAAGATTGAATGTCGTTCATAGAAAATCATATCCTTTTTTAGGTTTTTTTACTATTTTAAGCTTCTCATTTAGTTAGGAATTCCTCCTTTTAATACTTATTACTACTATTATTCTGTTCAAAACCAAGAGTCTTTCTAGGATTTGACTACAATCTTTTTAACTTTTTTTTTTCTTTTCTGAATCCCCTTAGTAAAGATCTCCTATTTCACTGCAAATTCAATTTCACTCCGCCGGCGCCGGTAACCGCTCCACTAGAGGAGCCACATTTCTCCGACCACTGGAAAACGGCCGGAAGAGTTGATGAAAATTCAAAAACACGACGATTATTGTTTTGACTTAAACGACTTTTGTTTGACTTGAAGCATTGACCGGCCAAAAGCTGTAGGCGGTGGAGTTGTTCAGATCTGTGAGGATTTCATTCCTAGGGTTTGATGTTTTAAAGGTTTAAAAGGTTGGAGAGTTTTTGAAAGAATTTTGAAAGATAATTGTTTTCATTACTATTTTATCTATTCCATCATAATCTCCAGGCCTCTAAATTGGCCCTCTCTCAAATTCGCTATACATTCTTCATCGCTCAGATTTCTGCACTTCAAAACCAAAAAGTAATCCATTTTCGAATTTGTAGTATCAGAACCGAGTAGGTAATATTGCCAATTGGCATTGTTTATCAGAATTTCCTTCCTATAGATTTTCTGCCGGGAATCAGCAGTTCGCAATCACCACAATTTTGTGTAATCACCGGCTTTTCAAGATTATTTTTATTGTGGGTTGTTCGAGATTTGTTCAATTTCGTGTAATCACCCACATTACAGGCTTTTTTTCTGGGCTAAGAATTGTGAAATTGAAGATCGGGTGGCTGAAATTCAGCTGAATACTTCAGTTTCTGAAATCGCAGATTTAAGCATTCAAGAACTCCTCGCCGGTCTCTTACTCCGGCTCCGAGGTTACGTAGGTGTTTGTGTGTTTTGCAGGTATCATTTTTGTGGTTGTTTGGCGGCGATAGGGAGGTGCACGCGCACAAGCAGTAGAGCAGCAGCTCTACGCCGGGTTCCGCAGCATCGAGAGTATACCAAGTCGAAAGTTACAGGTTCTATTCGCGGGAATTGGTACCTCCCGCCTCCTGTTTATCTGTCTCCTATATCCTGTGTTAATTACTTTATTGTCGTAGTATTTCGTACTAGTCTAGTCAGTCTAGTAGTCGGCTTGTAATTACTATTTGCTCCCTTTGTTGTTCTGTGTGGTGTTTTTTCTTTTTCATTTTTAGACCTTCGTAGGTATAGAGACTGTGGTTTGTAATGGCAGAGTAGGGTCATGTCCTCGGGGAGGTCGGGTGGTGGGGAAGGGGGTAGGGCAGGGGTCAAGGGGTGGGACGAGGCCAAAAGGGGGTAAAGGGAACAAGGTCGTATGTAGGTCGAGTGTTGGATCGTGGAATATAGGGACGTTGACGGGTAAGTCTATAGAGCTGGCGAAGATTCTCCAGAAGAGAGGGTCAATATAGCGTGTGTGCAGGAGACTAGGTGGGTACGATCGAAGGCGAGGAATATAGACGGGTATAAATTGTGGTCTCCGGAATCGTGAAGGGCAAGAACGGAGTGGGCATTTTGGTGGATAGGGAGCTCAGGGAGTCGGTGGTAGAGGTTAGGCGGGTGAATGACAGATTGATGGCAATTAAAGTAGTAGTTGGAGGGAGCACTCTGAATGTCATTAGCTCTTACTCGTCGCGAACGTGCTTGGACGAGCAGGTTAAAAGGAGCTTCTGGGAGGCGCTGGATGAGGTGGTGCGGGGTATTCCGCCTACGGAGAAGTTATTCATAGGAGGGGATTTCAATGGTCATATTGGGTCGTTTGCTGGTGGCTATGGTGAGGTGCACGGTGGCTTCGACTTTGGTGATAGGAACGGGGGTGGTACCTCACTGTTGGATTTTGCTAGAGCTTTTGAGTTGGTGATTGTGAACTCTATGTTTATAAAGAGGGAGGAACATTTGGTTACTTTCCGGAGTATGGTGGCTAAGACTCAGATTGACTATCTCCTCCTCAGTAGGTGTAATAGGGGGTTGTGCGAGGATTGCAAGGTGATCCCGAGTGAGAACCTCGCAACTCAACATAGGATCTTGGTGATGGACGTCGGTATCTTGATGAAGATGAAGAAGAGGTTTGTACGGAGTCAGTCGAGGATCGGGTGGGGCACTTTGTCTAAGGATAATGCACGGGAGTTGGAGGGGCGGTTGACGACTATTGGTGCCTGGAAGAGTGGTGGGGACGCTAGCGCTATGTGGACGGCGACGGCGGACTGTATAAGGGAGGCAGCGAGAGAGGTGTTGGGAGTTTTGAAAGGTTACTCTGGCGGGCACCGAGGCGACTGATGGTGGAATGACGTGGTCCAAGGTAAAGTGGAAGCCAAGAAAGCGGCTTACACTAAGTTAGTAGAGAGCACCGACGAGGATCAGAGGAGAGCGAACAAAGAAAGATATAAAGAGGCGAAATTAGCGATCACTGAGGCTAAAACTGCTGCATTTGGTTGGCTGTATGAGGAACTTGGGGGCAAAGGTGGGGACAAGAAGTTATTTCGGTTGGCCAAAGCGAGAGAGAAGAAGGCTCGCGACCTGGATCAAGTGAGGTGCATCAAAGACGAGGACGTCGAGTATTGATGGAAAAGACACAAATTAGACAAAGATGGCAGTCGTACTTTCATAGAGGGGGATGGAAACATCGTGTTAGGGCAATTGGGGCACTCCGAGAGGCACCACGACTTTAGGTATTGTAGGCGCATTAAGGTTGAGGAGGTCGTGGGAGCGATGGGTAAGATGAGTCGGGGCAAAGCGACCGGGCCATACGAGATTCCATTAGAGCTTTGGAGATATGCGGGTAGAGCAGGCTTGGAGTGGCTGACTGGGTTGTTTAATGTTATCTTCAAGACAAAGAGGATACCTGATGAGTGGCGGTGGAGTACAATGGTTCCGGTATACAAGAACAAAGGTGATATCTAGAATTGTAACAACTATAAGGGTATCAAGTTACTAGGTCATACCATGAAAGTTTGGGAGAGGGTGGTGGAAGGGAGGATAAGGAGGGCGGTGTCTATATCTAAAAACCAGCTCGGGTTCATGCCGGGTCATTTTACGAGCCCGGAACCCAAGTAGGCTATATTTGGACAAATAAAACTAAAATAAGTCCAAAAAAAAACATAGAACGGATCTATGTATAACGCCATAGTATATGGCGCTATACACTAACGGTAACTGTGCCGTTACTGTATAGCGCCATATACTATGGCGTTATACCTTCTGAATCTGTCAGACACAGGTATAACGCCATAGTATGTGGCGTTATACCTATTTTCTAGGTAAAGCGCCTTGTACTATGGCGTTATACACAATGAATTTGTCTGACACATGTATAATGCTATAGTATCAGGCGTTAATACCTATTTNCATTCTATATAAAGTGGTTAGAATTGCATTTCATTCAATCACAAAAAATTTTCAACTCTTGATCAAACGTTTATTGTTGTTAAAATTCTCAAGCATTTTTTCATTATGTCTGAAGAGCGTAGAATACGAGTTTCATTATATTGGGGGGTGAGGTTGTGATGGAGAATAACTCAGTGGGCTATAATTTACCTGCTCATTGTCATGTTAAATTGCCACTAAATGGAGTACGATAAATTGACATCGTTGTTATGCAAAAAAATGGGTGTGAGCAAACGTTCAGTGTTACTTAAAGTAACCGGACG
>ML335563.1:0-15952 GCA_005239505.1 Nicotiana paniculata | reverse complement strand
ATAAATACTCGATGTATTTCTGCTGGAATTTACAACGCACAAAAGCTGAAGTAAATCAAAATCTGAAAGCAAAGTTCCCAGAGTTATTTTGCTAGCAGAATCATTGTGCGATTCAAAGGCTACAATTCAACTAGAAGAACCAGTTCCATATGTTTATCATTAAGTCTAGTTGATTGTAGTAGGAATTTTAATATTGTATCTTTTCAGCTTTCAGAGAAGCAATTGTAATAGGTACTCATTATTCAAGTTAGAGTTAACTTGAAGCTTGTAGAAATTAGCTGGGGGCTAGTTACTACAAAGGGATTAGAGTTAGCCCTAGGATTACAAAAGAGTTTATTTTGTAAGTCCGTTTGGCTCAGAGTTTTTAGTGAACTGTTTGAGCAAATCCTATTGAGGAGTAGGTCATGGTTTTTTCACCTTTTGAGCCAGGTGTTTTCCACGTAAAAAGCTCTGTGTTTTTACTTTACTGCTTTTAATATTCTGCAACAATAGAAGTAAGTACATCAAGAAGAACCAGCTTCTACCAGTTAGACAACACTCAAAAAATGGGTACCACACAAAGTAAAATATCTTCTTGTGTTGTATTGACGTCTAAGAACATCACCTTGGTACAGAGCCGGTACCGGATCGCATAATATTTATCCGGGACATCAAATACGATCGAAGGAACCATAACCAACGCTTAGAAATGATCAATTTACATTTTTTGGCATTTTATGGCAATTAAACTGGAATTCCGCCAGTCGTGCCTGTATTATCGCGTGCCATGGTCCAGACCGGACGCCTTGGTACGGAGCCGGTACCGGATCGCATGATATTTTTCCGCGACATCAAATACGACCCAAGAAACAATAACCAACTCTTCGAAATGATCAAGTTAAATTTCTTGGCATTTTATGGCAATTAAACTGGAATTCTGCTAGTCGTGCCTGTATTACCGCCTGCCATGGTCCAAGGCGGACGCCTTGATACGGAGCCGGTACTGGATCACATGATATTTGTACGGGACATCAAATACGACCCAAGGAATCATAACTAACACTTCGAAATGATCAAGTAACATTTTTGGCATTTTATGGATATTAAACTGGAATTCTGCAAGTCGAACCTGTATTATCGCCTGCCATGGTCCAAGCAGGACGCCTTATTACAAAGTCGGTACCACATCGCATGATATTTGTCCGGGAAATCAAATACGACCCAATGAACCATAACCAACGCTTCGAAATGATCAAGTTACATTTTCGGAATTTTCTGGCGATTAAATCCGCCAATCGTGCTGTATTATCGCCTGCCATGGTCCAGGCCGAATACCTTGGCACGGAACCTGTACCAGATCACATGATATTTGTCTAGAAAATCAAATACGACACAAGAAACCATAACTAACACTTCAAAATTATCAAGTAACTTTTTTTGGCTTTGTATGGATATTAAACTTGAACTCCATCAGTCGTGCTTGTATTATCGCCTGCCAAGGTCCAGTCCGGACGTCTTGGTACGGAGCTGGTACCGGATCGCATGATATTTTTCCGGGACATCAAATACGACCCAAGGAACCATAACCAATGCTTAGAAATGATCAAGTTACATTTTTTTGTATTTTATGGAAATTAAACTGGAATTCCGGTAGTCGTGCCTGTATTATCGCCTCCCGTGGTCCAGGCCGGATCCTTTGGTACGATGCCGGTACCAGATCGCATGATATTTGTCTGGGACATACAATACGGCCCACAGAACCATAAAGAACGCTTCGAAATGATCAAGTTACATTTTTTTGGCATTTTATGGACATTAATATGGAATTCTGCCAAACGTGTCAGTATTATTGCCTTCCATGGTCTAGGCGGGATGCCTTTGTAGGGAGTCAGTACCGGATCGCTTGATATTTTTCCGGGACATCAAATACAACCTTACGCACCATAACCAACGCTTCGAAATGATCAAGTTACATTTTTTGGCATTTTATGGCAATGAAACTGGAATTCCGCTAGTCGTGCCTGTATTATCGCTTGCCATGGTCCATGACGGACGAGTTGGTACAGACTCGATATCGGATTTCATGATATTTGTCCGAGACATCAAATACGACCCAAGGAACCATAAACAACGCTTCGAAATGATCAAGTTACATTTTTTGGCATTTTATGGTAATTAAACTGGAATTTTGCAAGTCGTGCCTGTATTATCGCCTACCATGGTCTAAGCCGGACGCCTTGGTACGGAGCCAGTACTGGATTGCATGATATTTTTTCGGGACATCAAATACAAACCAAGGAACTATAACCAACGCTTCAAAATGATCAAGTTACATTTTTGGCATTTTATGGCAATTAATCTGGAATTCCGACAGCCGTGCCTGAAGTATTGACTGACATGGTCCAGGCCAGATGCTTTGGTACGGAGACGATACCGGATCACATGATATTTATCCAGGACATCACATACGACCCAAGGAACCATAACTAACGCTTCGAAATGAACAAGTTACATTTTTTGGCATTTTATGGAAATTAAACTGGAATTCTGCCAGTCTTACCTGCATTATCGTATGCCATGGTCCAGGCAGGAAGCCTTGGTACGGAGCCGGTACCGGATCGTACGATATTTATCCGGGAAATCAAATACGACCTTACGCACCATAACCAACGCTTCGAATTGATCAATTTACATTTCGTGGCATTTTATGGCAATTAAACTGGAATTCCGCAAGTCGTGCTTGTATTATCGCCTGCCATGGTCCAGGCCGGACGCCTTGGTACGGAGCCGGTACCGGATCACATGATATTTGTACGGGACATCAAATACGACCCAAGGAATCATAACTAACACTTCGAAATGATCAAGTTACATTTTTTGGCATTTTATGGCAATTAAACTGGAACTCTGCAAGTCGAGCCTGTATTATCGCCTGCCATGGTCCAAGTCGGACGCCTTATTACAAAGTCGGTACCACATCACATGATATTTGTCCGGGAAATAAAATACGACCCAGTGAACCATAACCGATGCTTCAAAATGATCAAGTTACATTTTCGGCATTTTCTGGCGATTAAATCCGCCAATCGTGCCTGTATTATCGCCTGCCATGGTCCAGGCCGAATACCTTGGCACGGAACCGGTACCAGATCACATGATATTTGTCCGAAAAATCAAATACGACACAAGAAAGAATAACTAACGCTTCGAAATTATCAAGTAACTTTTTTTGGCATTTTATGGGAATTAAACTTGAATTCCATCAGTTGTGCTTGTATTATCGCCTGCTATGGTCCAGGTCGGACGTCTTGGTACGGAGCTGATACCGGATCGCATGATATTTGTCCGGGACATCAAATACGACCCAAGGAACCATAACCAACGCTTAGAAATGATCAAGATACATTTTTCGGCATTTGATGGCAATTAAACTGGAATTCCACCAGTCGTGCCTGTATTATCGCCTACCAGGGTCCAGGCCGGACGCCTTGGTACGGAGACGGTACTGGATTGCATGATATTTTTTCGGCATATCAAATACGACCCAAGGAACCATAACCAACGCTTCGAAATGATCAAGTTACATTTTTGGAACTTTATGGCAATTAAACTGGAATTCCGCCAGTCGTTCGTGAAGTATCGCCTGCCATGGTGCTGGCGGGACGTTTTGGTACGCAGCCGGTACCGGATCACATGATATTTTTTCTGGGACATCACATACGACCCAAGGAACCATAACCAATGCTTCGAAATGATCAAGTTACATTTTTTGGCATTTTATGGCAATTAAACTGAAATTCCGCCAGTCGTTCGTGAAGTATCGCCTGCCATGGTGCTGGCGGGACGTTTTGGTACGCAGCCGGTACCGGATCACATGATATTTTTTCTGGGACATCACATACGACCCAAGGAACCATAACCAATGCTTCGAAATGATCAAGTTACATTTTTTGGCATTTTATGGCAATTAAACTGAAATTCCGCCAGTCGTTCGTGAAGTATCGCCTGCCATGGTGCTGGCGGGACGTTTTGGTACGCAGCCGGTACCGGATCACATGATATTTTTTCTGGGACATCACATACGACCCAAGGAACCATAACCAATGCTTCGAAATGATCAAGTTACATTTTTTGGCATTTTATGGCAATTAAACTGAAATTCCGCCAGTCGTTCGTGAAGTATCGCCTGCCATGGTGCTGGCGGGACGTTTTGGTACGCAGCCGGTACCGGATCACATGATATTTTTTCTGGGACATCACATACGACCCAAGGAACCATAACCAATGCTTCGAAATGATCAAGTTACATTTTTTGGCATTTTATGGAAATTAAACTGGAATTCTGCCAATTCTGCCTGTATTATCGCCTGCCACGGTCCACGCAGGACGTCTTGGTATGGATCCGGTACTGGATCGCATGATAATTGTTCGGGACATCAAATACGACCTTACGCACCATAACCAACGCATCGAATTGATCAATTTACATTTCTTGGTCTTTTATGGCAATTAAACTGGAATTCCGCAAGTCGTGCCTTTATTATCGCCTGCCATGGTCTAGGCCGGACGCATTGGTACGGAGCCGGTACCGGATCTCATGATATTTGTCCAGGAAATAAAATACTACCCAAGGAACCATAACCAATGCTTCGGAATGATCAAGTTACATTTTTTTAATTTTATGGCAATGAAACTAAAATTCCATCTATCGTGCCTGTATTATCTCCTGCCATGGTCCAGGACAGACGCGTTGGTACAGAGCAGACCGGATCTCATGATATTTTTCTGAGACATCAAATACCACCCAAGGAACCATAACCAACACTTCGAAATGATCAAGTTACATTTTTTGGCATTTTATGGCAATTAAATTGGAATTCCGGTAGTCGTGCCTATATTATCGCCTGCCATGGTCCAGGTCGGACGCCTTAGTACGGAGCCGGTACCGAATCGCTTGATATTTTTCTAGAACATCAAATACAACCCAAGGAACCATAACCAATACTTCGAAATGATCAAGTTACATTTTTTGGTATTTATGGCAATTAAACTGGAATTCTGCCAGTCGTGCCTATGTTATCGCATGCCATGGTCCAGGCCGGACGCCTTGGTACAGAACCTGTACTGGATCGCTTAATATTTTTCCAGGACATCAAATACGACCCAAGGAACCATAACCAATGCTTAGAAATGATCAAGTTACATTTTTTTGTATTTTATGGAAATTAAACTGGAATTCCGGTAGTCGTGCCTGTATTATCGCCTGTCGTGGTCCAGGCCGGATCCTTTGGTACAGAGCCGGTACCAGATCGCATGACATTTGTCTGGGACATACAATACGGCCCACGGAACCATAACCAAGGCTTCGAAATGATTAAGTTACATTTTTTTGGAATTTTATGGACATTAATATGGAATTCTGCCAAACGTGTCAGTATTATTGCCTGCCATGGTCCAGGCGGGATGCCTTTGTACGGAGCCGGTACCGGATCGCTTGATATTTTTCCGGGACATCAAATACAACCTTACGCACCATAATCAACGCTTCGAATTGACCAAGTTAGATTTTTTGGCATTTATTGCAATGAAACTGGAATTCCGCTAGTCGTGCATGTATTATCGCTTGCCATGGTCCATGACGGACGAGTTGGTACGGAGCCGATACCGGATTTCATGATATTTTTCCGAGACATCAAATACGACCCAAGGAACCATAACCAACGCTTAGAAATGATCAAGATACATTTTTTGGCATTTTATGGCAATTAAACAGGAATTCCGCCAGTAGTGCATGTATTATCGCCTGCCGTGGTCCAGGCCGGACGCCTTGGTACGGAGCCGGTACTGGATTGCATGATATTTTTTCGGGACGTCAAATACGACCCAAGGAACCATAACCAACGCTTAGAAATGATCAAGATACATTTTTTGGCATTTTATGGAAATTAAACTGGAATTCTGCCAGTCGTGCCTGTATTATCGTCTACCGTGGCCCAAGCCTAATGTCGTGGTACGGAGCCGGTACCGGATCGCCTGGTTTTGGTGCGAGACATCAAATATGACCCAAGGAATCATAACTAACACTTCGAAATGATCAAGTTATATTTTTTTGCATTTTATGGCAATTAAACTGGAACTCTGCAAGTCGAGCCTGTATTATCGCCTGCCATGGTCCAAGTCGGACACCTTATTACAAAGTCGGTACCACATCGCATGATATTTGTCCGGGAAATAAAATACGACCCAGTGAACCATACCCAACGCTTCAAAATGATCAAGTTACATTTTCGGCATTTTCTGGCGATTAAATCCGCCAATCGTGCCTGTATTAACGCCTGCCATGGTCCAGGCCGAATGCCTTGGCACGGAACCGGTACCAGATCACATGATATCTGTCCGGAAAATCAAATACGACACAAGAAACCATAACTAACGCTTTGAAATTATCAAGTAACTTTTTTTGGCATTTTATGGCAATTAAACTTGAATTCAATCAGTCGTGCTTGTATTATCGCCTGTTATGGTCCAGGTCGGACGTCTTAGTACGGAGCTGGTACCGGATCGCATGATATTTGTCAGGGACATCAAATACGACCCAAGGAACCATAACCAACGCTTATAAATGATCAAGATACATTTTTTGGCATTTTATGGCAATTAAACTGGAATTCCGGTAGTCGTGCCTGTATTATCGCCTACCGTGGTCCAGGTCGGACGCCTTGGTACGGAGCCGGTACTGGATTGCATGATATTTTTTCGGGACATCAAATACGACCCAAGGAACCATAACCAATGCTTCGAAATGATCAAGTTACATTTTTGGAATTTTATGGCAATTAAACTGGAATTCTGCCAGTCGTTCGTGAAGTATCGCCTGCCATGGTCTAGGCGGGACGCTTTGGTACGGAGCCCGTACCGGATCACATTATATTTTTCCGAGACATCACATACGACCCAAGGAACCATAACCAATGCTTCGAAATGATCAAGTTACATTTTTTGGCATTTTATGGAAATTAAACTGGAATTGTGCCAGTCGTGCCTGTATTATCGCCTGCCACGGTCCAGGCAGGACGTCTTGGTACGGAGCCGGTACCGGATCGCATGATATTTGTCCGTGACCTCAAATAGGACCTTACGCACCGTAACCAATGCATCGAATTGATCAATTTACATTTCTTGGCCTTTAATGGCAATTAAACTGGAATTCCGCAAGTCGTGCCTGTATTATCGCCTGCCATGGTCCAGGCCGGACGCATTGGTACGGAGCCGGTACCGGATCGCATGATATTTGTCCGGGAAATCAAATACTACCCAAGGAACCATAACCAATGCTTCGAAATGATCAAGGTACATTTTTTGGAATTTTATGGAAATGAAACTAGAATTCCGCCTATCGTGCCTCTATTATCTCCTGCCTTGTCCAGGCCAGACGCGTTGGTACAGAGCAGACCGGATCTCATGATATTTTTCTGAGACATCAAATACGACCCAAGGAACCATAACCAACACTTCGAAATGATCAAGTTACATTTTTTGGCATTTTATGGCAATTAAATTGGACTTCCGGTAGTCGTGCCTATATTATCGCCTGCCATGGTCCAGGTCGGACGCCTTGGTAAGGAGCCGGTACCGAATCGCTTGATATTTTTTCAGGACATCAAATACAACCCAAGGAACCATAACCAATATTGAAATGATCAAGTTACATATTTTTGTATTTTATGGCAATTAAACTGGAATTCCGCCAGTGGTGCCTATATTATCGCATGCCATGGTCCAGGCCGGACGCCTTGGTACAGAACCTGTACCAGATCGCTTAATATTTTTCCAGGACATCAAATATGACCCAAGGAACCATAACCAATGCTTAGAAATGATCAAGTTACATTTTTTTGTATTTTATGGAAATTAAACTGGAATTGCGGTAGTCGTGCCTGTATTATCGCCTGCCGTGGTCCAGGCCGGATCCTTTGGTACGGAGCCGGAACCAGATCGCATGATATTTGTCTGGGACATACAATACGGCCCACGGAACCATAACCAACGCTTCGAAATGATCAAGTTACATTTTTTGGCGTTTTATGGCAATGAAACTGGAATTCCGCTAGTCGTGCATGTATTATCGCTTGACATGGTCCATGAAGGACGAGTTGGTACAGAGCCGATACCGGATTTCATGATATTTTTCCGAGACATCAAATACGACCCAAGGAACCATAACCAACGCTTAGAAATGATCAAGATACATTTTTTGGCATTTTATGGCAATTAAACTGGAATTCCGCCAGTCGTGCCTGTATTATCGCCTATCATGGTCCAGGCCGGACGCCTTAGTACGGAGCCGGTACTGGATTGCATGATATTTTTTCGGGACATCAAATATGACCCAAGGAACCATAACCAACGCTTCGAAATGATCAAGTTACATTTTTGGAAGTTTATGGCAATTAAACTGGAATTCCGCCAGTCATTCGTGAAGTATCGCCTGCCATGGTCCAGGCGGGACGCTTTGGTACGGAGCCCGTACCGGATCACATGATATTTTTCCGGGACATCACATATGACCCAAGGAACCATAACCAATGCTTCGAAATGATCAAGTTACATTTTTTGGAATTTTATGGAAATTAAACTAGAATTCTGCCAGTCGTGCCCTTATTATCGCCTGCCTTGGTCCAGGCAGGACGTCTTGGTATGAAGCCGGTACCGGATCACATGATATTTTTCCGGGACATCAAATACGACCTTACGCACCATAACCAACGCATCGAATTGATCAATTTACATTTCTTGGCCTTTTATGGCAATTAAACTGGAATTCCGCAAGTCGTGCCTGTATTATCGCCTGCCATGGTCCAGGCCGGACGCATTGGTACAGAGCGGGTACCAGATCGCAAGATATTTGTCTGGGACATACAATACGGCCAACGGAACCATAACCAACACTTCGAAATGATCAAGTTACATTTTTTTGTATTTTATGGAAATTAAACTGGAATTCCGGTAGTCGTGCCTATATTATCGCCTACCGTGGTCCAGGCCGGATCCTTTGGTACGGAGCCGGAACCAGATCGCATGATATTTGTCTCGGACATACAATACGGCCCACGGAACCATAACCAACGCTTCGAAATGATCAAGTTACATTTTTTTTTGCATTTTATGGACACTAATATGGAATTCTGCCAAACGTGTTAGTATTATTGCCTGCCATGGTCCAGGCGGGATGCCTTTGTACGGAGCCGGTACCGGATCACTTGATATTTTTCCGGGACATCAAATAGAACCTTACGCACCATAACCAACGCTTCAAAATGATCAAGTTACATTTTTTGGCGTTTTATGGCAATGAAACTGGAATTCCGCTAGTCGTGCCTGTATTATCACTTGACATGGTCCATGAAGGACGAGTTGGTACAGAGCCGATACCGGATTTCATGATATTTTTCCGAGACATCAAATATGACCCAAGGAACCATAACCAACTNAATTCCGCCAGTCATTCGTGAAGTATCGCCTGCCATGGTCCAGGCGGGACGCTTTGGTACGGAGCCCGTACCGGATCACATGATATTTTTCCGGGACATCACATACGACCCAAGGAACCATAACCAATGCTTATCAAGTTACATTTTTTGGCATTTTATGGAAATTAAACTAGAATTCTGCCAGTCGTGCCCTTATTATCGCCTGTCATGGTCCAGGCAGGACGTCTTGGTACGAAGCCGGTACCGGATCACATGATATTTTTCCGGGACATCAAATACGACCTTACGCACCATAACCAACGCATCGAATTGATCAATTTACATTTCTTGGCCTTTTATGGCAATTAAATTGGAATTCCGCAAGTCGTGCCTGTATTATCGCCTGCCATGGTCCAGGCCGGACGCATTGGTACGGAGCGGGTACCAGTTCGCCAGATATTTGTCTGGGACATACAATACGGCCCACAGAACCATAACCAACGCTTCGAAATGATCAAGTTACATTTTTTTGGCATTTTATGGACATTAATATGGAATTCTGCCAAACGTGTTAGTATTATTGCCTGCCATGGTCCATGCGGGATGCCTTTGTACGGAGCCGGTACCGGATCGCTTGATATTTGTCCGGGACATCAAATACGACCCAAGGAACCATAACCAACGCTTAGAAATGATCAAGTTACATTTTTTTTGTATTTTATGGAGATTAAGCTGGAATTCCGGTAGTCGTGCCTGTATTATCGCCTGCCGTGGTCCAGGCCAGATCCTTTGGTACGGAGCCGGTACCAGATCGCATGATATTTGTCTGGGACATACAATACGGCCCACGGAACCATAACCAACGCTTCGAAATGATCAAGTTACATATTTTTTGCATTTTATGGACATTAATATGGAATTCTGCCCAACGTGTCAGTATTATTGCCTTCCATGGTCCAGGCGGGATGTCTTTGTACGGAGTCGGTACCGGATTGCTTGATATTTGTCCGGGACATCAAATACAACCTCACGCACCATAACCAACGCTTCGGAATGATCAAGTTACATTTTTGGAATTTTATGGCAATTAAACTGGAATTCCGCCAGTCGTTCGTGAAGTATCGCCTGCCATGGTCCAGGCGGGACGCTTTGGTACAGAGCCGATACCGGATTTCATGATATTTGTCCGAGACATCAAATATGACCCAAGGAACCATAACCAACGCTTCGAAATGATCAAGTTACATTTTTTGGCATTTTATGGTATTTAAACTGGAATTCCGCAAGTCGTGCCTGTATTATCGCCTGCCACGGTCCAGGCAGGACGTCTTGGTACGGAGCCGGTACCGGATCACATGATATTTTTCAGGGACATCAAATACGACCTTACGCAGCATAACCAACCCATCGAATTGATCAATTTACATTTCTTAGCCTTTTATGGCAATTAAACTGGAATTTCTCAAGTCGTGCCTGTATTATCGCCTGCCATGGTCCAGGCCGGACGCATTGGTACGGAGCAGGTACCGGAACACATGATATTTGTCCGGCAAATCAAATACTACCCAAGGAACCATAATCAATGCTTCGAAATGATCAAGTTACATTTTTTGGAATTTTATGGCAATGAAACTAGAATTCCGCCTATCGTGCCTGTATTATCGCCTGCCATGGTCCAGGTCGGACGCCTTGGTACGGAGCCAGTACCGAATCGCTTGATAATTTTCGAGGATATCAAATACAACCCAAGGAACCATAACCAATACTTCGAAATGATCAAGTTACATTTTTTGGCATTTTATGGCAATTAAACTGGAATTCCGTCAGTCGTGCCTATATTATCGCTTGCCATGGTCCAGGCCGGACGCCTTGGTATAGAGCCGGTACTGGATCGCTTAATATTTTTCCAGGACATCAAAGACGACCCAAGGAACCATAACCAATGCTTAGAAATGATCAAGTTACATTTTTCTGTATTTTATGGAGATTAAACTGGAATTCCGGTAGTCGTGCATGTATTATCGCCTGCCGTGGTCCAGGCCGGATCCTTTGGTACGGAGCCGGTACCATATTGCATGATATTTGTCCGAGACATCAAATACGACCCAAGGAACCATAACCAACGCTTCAAAATGATCAAGTTACATTTTTTGGCATTTTATGGTTATTAAAATGGAATTCCGCAAGTCGTGCCTGTATTATCGCCTACCAAGGTCTAAGCCAGACGCCTTGGTACGGAGCCGGTACTGGATTGCATGATATTTTTTCGGGACATCAAATACAAACCAAGGAACCATAACCAACGCTTAAAAATGATCAAGTTACATTTTTGCATTTTATGGCAATTAAACTGGAATTCCGTCAGTCGTGCTTGAAGTATCGACTGACATGGTCCAGGACGGATGCTTTGGAACGGAGAGGATACCGGATCACATGATATTTATTCGGGACATCGCATACGACCCAAGGTACCATAACCAACGCTTCGAAATAATCAAGTTACATTTTTTTGCATTTTATGGAAATTAAACTGGAATTCTGCCAGTCTTGCCTGTATTATCGCCTGCCATGGTCCAGGCAGGACACCTTGGTACGGAGCCAGTACCGGTATGATATTTATCCGAGAGATCAAATAAGACCTTACGCACCATAACCAACTCTTCGAATTGATCAATTTACATTCCTTGGAATTTTATGGCAATTAAACTGGAACTCCGCAACTCGTGCTTGTATTATCGCCTGCCATGGTCCAGGCCGGACGCCTTGGTACGGAGCCGGTACCGGATCGAATGATATTTGTTCGAGACATCAAATACAACCCAAGGAACCATAACCAACGCTTCGAAATGAAGAACTTACACTTTTTGGCATTTTATGGAAATTAAACTGGAATTCCGCCAGTCGTGCCTGAAGTGTCGCCTGCCATGGTCCAAGCCAGACGCTTTGGTACGGAGCCGGTGTCGGACCGCATGATATTTATCCGGGACATAAAATACGACCCAAGGAACCATAACCAACACTTCCAAATGATCAATTTAGGGTTTTTGGTATTTTATGGAAATTAAACTGGAATTCTGCCAATCGTGCCTGTATTATCGCCTGCCATGGTCGAGGCAGGACGCCATGGTACGGAGCCACTACCGGATCGCATGATATTTGTCCGGGACATCAAATACAACCCAAGGACCATAACTAACGCTTCGAAATGATCAAGTTACGTTTTTGGAATTTTATGGCAATGAAACTAGAATTCTGCCAATTGTGCCTGTATTATCGCCTGCCATGGTCCAGGTCGGACGCCTTGGTATGGAACCGATACCAGATCTCATGATATTTGGTCGAGACATCAAATACGACCCAAGGAACCATAACCAACTCTTCAAAATGATCAAGTTACATTGTTTGGAATTTTATGGAAATTAAACTGGAGTTCCGCAAGTCGTGCCTGTATTATCGCCTACCATGGTCCAGGCCGGACGCCTTGGTACGGAGCCTGTACTGAATTGCATGATATTTCTCCAGGACATCAAATACGACCCAAGGAACCATATCCAACGCTTCGAAATGATCAAGTTACATTTTTGGCATTTTATGGCAATTAAACTCGAATTTTGCCAGTCGTGCCTGAAGTATCGCCTGCCATGGTCCAGGCCAGACGCTTTGGTACAAAGCCGGTACTGGATCTCATGATATTTGTCCGGGATAGAAAATAACACCCAAGAAACCATAACCAACGCTTCGAAATGATCAAGTTACATTTTTTGGCATTTCATGGAAATTAAACTAGAATTGTGCGAATCGTGCCTGTATTATCGCCTGCCATGGTCTAGGCCGGACGCCTTGGTACGGGGCCAGTACTGGATCACATGATATTTGTACGGGACATAAATACAACCTTAGTAACCATCACCATTGCTTTTAAATGATCAATTTAAATTTTTCGCATTTTATGGCAATGAAACAGGAATTCCGCCAGACGTGCCTATATTATCGCATGCCATGGTCCAGGCCGGACGCCCTTGTACGGAGCCAGTATCGGATCGCATGATATTTATCCGGGTCATCAAATACGACCCAAGTAACCATAATCAATGCTTCATAATGATCAAGTTACATTTTTTGGCATTTTATGGAAATTAAACTGGAATTCTGCCAGTCGTGCATGTATTATCGCCATCCATGGTCCAGGCCGGAAGCCTTGGTATGGAGCCGGTACCGGATCGAATGATATTTATCTGGTACATCAAATATGACCCAAGGAACCATAACCAACACTTCGAAATGATCAAGTTACATTTTTTGGCATTTTATGGCAATGAAACTGGAATTCTACCAGTCGTGCCTGTATTATCGCCTGCCATGGTCCAGGCCGGACGTCTTGGTATGGATCCGGCACCGGGTCCCTAAACATTTGTCCGGGACATCAAACACGACCCAAGGAACCATAACCAACGTTTCGAAATGATCACGTTATATTTTTTTGCCTTTTATGGCAATTAAACTGGAATTCCGCCAGTCGTGCCTGTATTATCGCGTGCCATGGTCAAGGCCAGACGCCTTGGTACGGATCCAGTATCGGATTGCATGATATTTTCTCGGGACATGAAATACGACCCAAGAAACAATAACCAACTCTTCGAAATGATCAAGAGATTTTTTGGAATTTTATGGCAATTAAACTGGAATTCCGCCAGTCGTGCCTGTATTATCGCGTGCCATGGTCAAGGCCGGACGCCTTGGTACGTAGTCGATATCGGATCACATGAAATTTTTCCGAGACATCAAATACGACCCAAGGAACCATAACCAACGCTTCGAAATGATCAAGTTACATTTTTTGGCAATTAAACTTGAATTCCGCTAGTCGTCCCTGTATTATCGCCTGTCGTGGTCCACGCCGGACGCCTTGGTACGTAGTCGATATCGGATCACATGAAATTTTTCCGAGACATCAAATACGACCCAAGGAACCATAACCAACGCTTCGAAATGATCACGTTACATATTGTTTTGCATTTTATGGCAATTAAATTGGAATTCCACTAGTTGTGCCTGTATTATCGCCTGCCATGGTCCAGGACGGACGCCTTGGTACGGAGACGGCACCAGATCGCTTGATATTTGTCCGGGACATCACATACGACCCAAGGAACCATAACCAACACTTCAAAATGATCAAGTTAAATTTTTTGGCATTTTATGGCAATTAAACTAGAATTCCGCCAATCGTGCCTCTATTATCGCCTGCCATGGTCCAGGCCGGACGCCTTGATACGGAGCCGGTACCGTATCGCATGATATTTTTCCGGGACATCAAATACGACCCAAGTAACCATAACCAACGCTTCGAAATGATCAACTTACATTTTTTGGTATTTAATGGAAATTAAATTGGAATTCTGCCTGTCGTGCCTGTATTATCGCCTGCCATGGTCCAGGCCGGACGCCTTGGTACGGATCCGGTACCAGATCGTATGATATTTGTTCGGGACATCAAATACGACCCAAGGAAGCATAACCAATGCTTCAAAATGATCAAGTTAATTTTTTGGCATTTTATGGCAATTAAACTGGAATTCCGCCAGTCGTGCCAATATTATGGCCTGCCAGGGTCCAAGCCATTATCGGATCGCATGATATTTGTTCGGGACATCAAATATGACCCAAGGAACTATAACCAACACTTCGAAATGATCAAGTTACATTTTTTGGCATTTTATGGAAATTAAAGTTGAATTCCGTCAGTCATGCCTGTATTATCGCCTGCCATGGTCCAGATCGGACGCCTTGGTATGGAGCTGGTACAGGATCGCATGATATTTGTCCGGGACATGAAATAGGACCCAAGGAACCATAACCAACGCTTCTAAATGATCAAGTTAGATTTTTTGGTCTTTTATGGAAATTAAACTGGAATTCCACCAGTCATGCTTGTATTATCGCCTGCCATGGTCCAGGCCAGACGCCTTGGTATGGAGCCGGTATCAGATCACATGATATTTGATGTTTTAGACGTCAATACCACCCAAGAAGATAAGTTAATTGTGTGGTACCCAATTTTCGAGTGCTGTCTCACTAGAAGAACCTGGTTATTGGTGATGTTCCAACTTCTACTGTTGCGGAATAATAAAAGCAGTAAATTAAAAACACAGAGATTTTTACTTGGAAAACACCTGGCTCAAAAGGTGAAAAAATCCACGACCTACTGCTCAGTAGGATTTTCTCAAACACTTCACTAAAACTCTAAGCCAAACGGACTTACAAAATAAACTCTTTTGTAATCCTAGGATTAACTCTAACCCTACGTAGTAACTTACCTCTAGCTAATTTCTACCAGCTTCAAGTTAACTCTAACTTGAACACAGTGTAGCTATTACAATTACTTCTATGAAAGATGAAAAGATACAATATAAGAACTCCTACTACAACTATTTAGGCTTAAAGAAAAATAGATGGAACTAGTTCTTCTAGCCGGTCTGTAGCCTTTGTATCGCACAGTAAAT
>MDKI01051162.1:0-15012 GCA_005239505.1 Nicotiana paniculata | reverse complement strand
CACCTTCCATAAAAGACACATCCCAGACCTTCCGGTCCGCATAACTCTTCTGCCTAGACTGCGTCGTGCAAATTCGCTCCTGAATCAACTTCACCTTCTCTAACGTATCTTGAATCAAATCTGTGCCCAATAGCCTAGCCTCACCGGGCTCGAACCAACCAACCAGAGATCTACACTTCCTACCATATAAAGCCTCGTAAGGGGCCATCTGAATACTGGACTGGTAACTATTATTATATGCAAGCTCCGCTAGTGGCAGAAACTGATCCCATGAACCACCAAAATCAATCACACAAGCACGTAACATGTCCTCCAAAATCTGAATAGTCTTTTCCGACTGCCCGTCGGTCTGAGGATGAAATGCAGTGCTCAACTCTACCTCAGTATCCATACCTCTCTGTACGACCCTCCAAAATTGAGATGTGAACTGTGTGCCTCTGTCAGAAATGATAGAAACGGGAACCCCATGTAATCGGACAATCTCCCTGATGTAGATACTCGCTAACCGCTCCGAAGTATAAGTAGTACTGACAGGAATGAAGCGCACATACTTGGTCAACCTATCCACAATGACCCAAATAGCATTGAAACCCTTCGAAGTCCGTGGAAGTCCAACTACAAAGTCCATAGTGATTTGCTCCCACTTCCACTCCGGAATATCTAACCTCTGAAGTAATCCTCCTGGTCTCTGGTGCTCATACTTGACCTACTGGAAGTTGAGACACCGTGCTACATACTCGATAATATCTCTCTTCATCCGTCTCCACCAATACTACTGTCTCAGATCCTGATACATCTTTGCGGCACCCGGATGGATGGAATACTGCGAGCTGTGGGCCTCTACTAATATCAACTCTCGAAGCCCATCCATATTGGGCACACAAATACGGCCCTTCATCCTCATAACACCGTCATCACCAATAGTCACATCCCTGGCATCACCTTGACGGACCCTGTCCTGAAGTACTAACAAATGCGGATCATCATTCTGCCGAGCTCTAATATGATCATAAAGAGAAGACCGGGAAGCCATGCTAGCTAATACCCCCGGAGGGTCTGACAATCCAATATCACCAACTGACCTGCTAAAGCCTGAACATCAAGTGCTAAAGGTCGTTCTTCTGCTGAAAGGTAAGCTAGACTCCCCAAACTCTCGGCCTTGCGACTCAAAGCATCGACCACTACATTGGCCTTCCCCGGATGATACAAAATAGTGAGGTCATAATCCTTGAGATTCTCTAACCATCTCCTCTAACGCAAATTCAAGTCCTTCTGCCTCAACAGATACTGCAAACTACGATGATTAGTGAAAATCTCACACTGTACTCCATACAAATAATGCCGCCAAATCTTCAAGGCATGAACAATGGCAGCTAAATCAAGATCATGCACTGGATAATTCTTCTGGTGCACCTTCAACTGTCTAGACACATAGGCAATCACCCTACCGTCCTGCATCAATACCGCTCCCAAACCAATTCTAGAAGCATCACAATAGACTGTGTAAGAACCCGAACCAATAGGCAAAACGAGTATCGGAGTTGTGGTCAATGCTGACTTGAGCTTCTGAAAGCTCTCCTCACACTCATCGGACCATCTGAATGGAGCATCCTTCTGGGTCAATCTGGTCAATTGTGAATCAATAGAAGAGAATCCTTCCACAAAGCGATGGTAATATCCCGCCAAACCAAGGAAACTACTAATCTCCGTAGCTGAGGACGGTCTGGGCCAACTCTGCACTGCCGCAATCTTCTTTGGATCAACCTGAATACTTCACTAGACACCACGTGCCCCAAGAAAGTTACTGAACCAAGCCAAAACTCACACTTGGAGAATTTTGCATAAAGCTTCTCCTTCCTCAACCTCTGCAACACAATCCTCAAGTGTTGAGCATGTTCCTCCTAGCTACGAGAATAAACCAGGATGTCATCAATGAATACAATGACGAAAAAATCAAGGTACGGCTGAAACACGTTGTTCATCAATTGCATGAACACAACTGGGGCATTGGTCAGCTCAAATGACATAACTAGGAACTCATAATGACCATATCTGGTCCTGAAAGCAGTCTTCGGAATGTCAGAATCCCGAATCTTCAACTGATGATACCCAGATCTCAAGTCAATCTTGGAGAGCACTCTAGCTCACTGAAGCTGGTCAAACAAGTCATCAATACGGGGAAACGGATACCGGTTCTTCACTGTAACCTTATTCAGCTGTCTATAATCAATACTCATGCGCAGGGAGCCATCTTTCTTTTTCACAAACAACACCGGTGCACCCTAAGGTAACACACTAGGCCAGATGAACCCCTTATCTAAGAGTTCCTGAAGCTGCTCTTTCAATTCTTTCAACTCTGTTGGTGCCATACGGTAAGGTGGAATAGAGATGGGTTGGGTGTCTAGCACCAAGTCAATACCAAAATCAATGTCCCTATCAGGTGGCATGCCTGGCAGGTCTACAGGGAATACGTCCGAAAAATCACGGACCACAAGAACAAAATCAACAGAAGGGGTCTCACTACTAACATCCCTCACGAAAACAAGATAAGATTCACATCCTTTCTCAACCATACGCTGAACCTTCAAATAAGAAATCACTCTGCTAGGCACATGCTCTATTGACCTTCTCCACTCAACTCTCGGAACTCCGAGCATAGCCAGGGTCACGGTCTTAGCGTGATAATCAAGAATAACATGACATGGGGATAACCAATCCATGCCCAGTATCACATCAAAATCAACCATACTGATTAACATCAAGTCCACTCGGGTCTCCAGACCCCCAATAGATATAATACACGACCGGTACACACGGTCCACAATAATAGTATCGCCCACTGGAGTCGAAACATGAACAGACGTAACTATAGACTCACGGGGCATATTCAGAAAGTGAGAAAAATACGATGAAACATAAAAGTATGTGGAACCAGGGTCAAATAAAGCCAACGCATCACTGTGAAAAACTGAGATATTACCTGTAATCACTGCATCTGAGGCCATAGCATCAGGCCTAGCCGGAAGTGCATAAATACGTGGCTGGCCTCCACCTGCTCAACCTCCCCCTCTAGGGCGGCCTCTAGCTTCCTGACCACCACCCCTGGGTGCCTGAGTAGGTGGTGAAGTGACTCGGGCTGAAGTCGAGGGCTGAACCCTCTGCTGAGATAATCCATTAGCATGACGAGTACACTGCCTCCACCTATGTCTGAACTCTCCACACTCAAAACAACCACCTGGAGATGGAGATGGAGACTAATGGGAACCCTTGCCACCATGATAACCACCGGGTGAACCATGCATAGAAGAACCCTGATATGATGATGCTCTAGAAGAACTCTGAGCTGGAAGGGCACTAAAAGATGGACGTCCCTGATGAGAACTGCGGGGACCCTGCCCCGAAGATGCACCACTGTAAGCTGGGCGAGCTAGCTGTGGAGGTATAAATGGATGACCTCTGCCGTGCTGAAACTGTCCTCTAGAAGGGGCACCACTGAAGCTACCTGATCCCCGAGGCCTCTTGGCCTCCCTCTTCTCACGCTCCTGCCTACGAACCGACTCAATCTCCCGAGTAATTTCAACTACCTGCTCAAATGTAGCTCCAGACACTCTCTCCCTGGTCATCAAAATTCGAAGCTGATACGTGAGACCATCTACAAATCTCCTGATTCTCTCCCTATCAGTAAGGACTAACTCAGAAGCATGTCTGGCCAACTCGGAAAACCTCATCTCGTACTGAGTAACTGATAACTCTCCCTGGCGCAGCTGCTCAAACTGTCTGCGTTGCTCCTCTCTGTGGGACTGAGGAACATACGTCTCCAAAAAGAGCGTGGAGAACTGCTTCCAGGTGAGTGGTGCCGAACCAACCGACTACGCCTCTCAATTGCTTCCCACCAAGTGAAAGCAACACTAGTAAATTGAAATGTAGCAAACGAGACCTCGCTGGTCTCCAAAATACCCGCACTACGTAGTATCCTCTAGCATTTATCCAGATAACCCTTGGGCATCCTCACCCTCTGTGCCGTTGAAAGTCAGAGGCTGAAGTCTACTGAACCTCTCCAGCCTACGCTGCTCATCCTCGGGCATAGCTGGAACCACATAGTCCTGAACTAGGGTAACCGGCCGGGCTGGGACTATCCCCGGTGCCTGAATACCCTGTATAACCTGCTTAGGTGTCCGGGCGGCTGGAGTCTGAACGCCTCCCCCTGCCTGAGCTGCAGTGGCAGTAGTAGACATAGCAACTGCCTGGGCCAAACTGGTACAGACCGTCAATATCTGAGTCAGGATCTCCTGAATACCCGGAATAACAATAGGCAATGCCGGTGCCTGATCCTGTCTCGCTGGAGCACCCTCGGCGGGAACCTGATCCGGAATAATAGGGGTATCCTGTGGTACTGTCCCGGCTGCTGCACGGGCTAGTCCCCTAACTCCACCACGGCCTCGACCCCTTGTGGGTCTGGATGGTGTCTGGTCACATGATCGGTAGTGCGTGTCCTCACCATCTGTGAGAGAGTGAAACAATAGTAGTTTACATTTCAAAAACCAATAGAATGGCACGAAAGAGTTCAAGAAAATGAGATTTTTTTCCTAAGAGTTCTGTAGCCTATCGAAGATAAGTACAGACGTCTCCGTACCGATCAGCAAGATTATACTAAACCTGCTCATGATCGTTGAGTCCTATGTAACCTAGAACGCTGATACCAACTTGTGACGATCCCAAATCCTAACAGGTCGTGATGGCGCCTAACGTGGAACTAGGCTAGCCAACCATCACATAACTACACATTTGATCTATTATAATATTTCGAAAATCAATAATAATCAGCAAACAGAGTATAAATAATTTCTTTATCTCTTTACGCCGCAATAATAATGTAACAATCTAAACAAATCCTCCAAGATTGGAGTCAACCGATCATGAGCATCTAAGAAATAAACTAACTCTGATAATGTCATAATAATGTCTATGAATCAAATACTAAATACTAAATGAAGAAGGGAAGTGGAGAAGCTGCAGACGTTGGACAGCTACCTCGAAATCCCAAATGCTGATGACAACGAGCTCGGACGACTACTGCTCGGAACCAGTACCTGGATCTGCACACAGGGGTGTAGGGAGTAATGACGAGTAGTACGCCAACTATGTAGTAATGAAAATAAATCACAGTCTGAAGTATATGAACACACATCACAAAACACCAATCCACAAAACAATAAAACATCAAGTCTCAATAAATTATACATAAGTTAAAACCAGTTTCCATAAAATCCTTTTGAAATAAGTATATTTTCAATATATCTCAGTAAAACTCTCAGTAATATCAGTTTGAAAAATGAAGTGAATCATAGTCAAAGCTCAGTAAAATATCATCATAAAACTGCCCCTCGGCCCATAATCATCACTCGTAACAATTTCCCTCAGTACCTCACCATCACTCAGAGCCCCGCAGGAAACCTCAGTGTCACTCATGCCTCCCAATCACTCATCACTCGACACTCGCACTCAGTAGGTACCTGCGCTCACTGGGGGTGTATACATACTCCGGAGGGGCTCCTACAACCCAAGCGCTATAAACAAGCCACATCATGGCATCAATCATCTCTCAGGATCTCGGCCTCTCTCATATCATAAATATCCTCACAACATTGGCCCTCGGCCTCACTCAGTCAGACACTTTCAACATGCCACTCGGTCCATAAATAAAAAGGGGTTCTCTACCCAAAATAGTATTTCATTTCAAGAAATAGTAATATCATCAAATAGGAGTGTCAACAATTTCACAAGAAAGACTGAGTGTAAAATCATAGTTTCAAAGTAGTGAGAATATCAGTAAAATAGCCCCCAAGGGGTTAAACAGATTGACACTAGGCCCCAAATATGGCTTACAACCCAAGTATATCAAAACACAGTAATACTATAAATCATATGCTTTAAAAGCGGTTTCGCAACTCAATAGTTTCCTGAAAAGGTACATTTTTTCCAAATTTCCAATTCGTGCACACCCCACACTCATCATCCAGTGTGTGCGTCACTCCAAATCCGTGAAAGGATGTAAATTGCGGGGTTTCATACCCTCAGGACAGGACTTAAAGACATTACTTACCTCAAACTAGCCCGAAAAGCTACTCTATAACCCGCTTGCCTCTCGAATCAACTTCCGAGTGCTCCAAATCTACCAATATCAGATTTTTATCATCAAATTATGCTAAGGGAATGAATTCCAATTGAAAAGTACCAATTTTAGCACAAAATCCGAAATTAGCCAAAACCTGACCCCTGGGCCTGCATCTCTGAACTAGACAAATTTTATACCAAAATATTCTTCATCATATCACGAGTTCGTACATATAAACAACTCTAAAATCGGGGTTCGTTTGAGCCCTCAAATCATCCCATAAAGGTCTCATACTCTCAAGCCCTAATTCCATCTCTTTCTATTGATTTTCATAAATTAAACGATGATAATTTGATCCTTAATCACATATAATCGAGTTTTAGGGTCCAAATTCCTTACCTCAATGAAGAACTATCGATTTCCCTCTTCAAAAACCCTTCAAAAGCTTCAAACCCGAATAATAATGCTGAAAGAATGGCCAAAATTCGCTAAGAGTTCTTTTTATAGGTTCTGCCCAGCGATGACCGTACCTGCGGTCCTTTTCTCGCACCTGCGGTCCCAGATGCGCACCTACGAAAACGACTTAAGTTCGGACTTCCGCACCTTCGGCCCTATTCTCGCACTTGCGGGCTCGCAGGCGCGACCAGGCGTCCGCACCTGCGCTCCTTGGCCAAGTCTTGCTCTTCCGCACCTGCGACAAATCCTCCGCACCTGCGTCTCCGCAGGTGCGGTCCAAGTCTCACACCTGCGACCTTTGCTGACCCAGCCAACTTCCGCATCTGTGGAGCCTTGTCCTCTTTTGTGGGCTCGCACCTGCGGTTCCCCATCCGCAGGTGCGGAAACACCAGAAAGTTTCTCACCAGCAACTCCAAAATGCCAAAAATCATGCCGTCACCCATCCAAACTCAACCTGAGGCCCTCGGAACCCCAAACAAAAATATAAACAAGTCATAAATGATCACCCGAACTTAGTCGAACTCTCGGAACACCCAAAATAACATCGAAACACCAAATCAACCCATGATTCAAGCCTAAAGATATTCAAACTTCCGAAATTCACCAACGATGTCGAAACTACCCAAACCTCGTCCGAAAGAAATGAAAATTTGCACACGCATCCAGAATGACGCCACGAACCTGCTTCAATTTCCGGAATTCCATTGCGACCCCGATAGCCTATTTTTCACTGCCGACCAGAAATCGCCAAAAACTAACTTTCGCCAATTCAAGCCTAATTCTACACCGGACATCACAAAATTATTCCGAACACATTCCTAAGTCCCAAATCACCTAAAGAAGCTATCCGAGCAATAAAATCCGCATTCCGAGGCCGTTTACCAATAAGTCAACTCTCAGTTGATTTCTCCACTTTAAGGCTATTCTTAAAGACTAAGTGACTAAATTCTCATTACAACCATTCCGATTCCGAGCCTACCAACACTAACACATCATAAACAGTATAACCAACATATGACAAGGCGATAACAATAATTATAATGCAAGTTCTACGTAACGACCGACTAGGTCGTTACAATAACCAATGACGTAGGCTTGTTGGTAACTATAATTTATTTAATTGAATGCCTTATATTAAAATATATCTACATTAAGATATATTTAGGAATTTTTACATAGGTCTGTTGGTAATTTATACTTATATACAATAAGTATCCATTGTATCCTAAAATAAATATATTCATATTCAAATTGAAAATAGGAAAAATATCACATATGTATTGAAAAATATCAAACTTCTTTAGGGAAAAATTCCTTACTTTATTGAGTAATTAAATTAATAAGATCAGTAATCATTATTTCTAAAAAATTATATATCTTTTTCTTTAATTTTTCTTTTACTAAACACCAGTATAATTTTTAATATAAAATTTATGTAATTCTTTTAAAATTTTATACTTATTAAGACGAAGTACACGCGCAACGCACATATTATATTAAAAGCACGAAGGCCCTTACTGAAATGTCATTCGCCTTTTTTACCCTTTAAAAATAGAGTTTATAATGGATAAAATAGTAATTTAGTTAGTTTTCTAATATGTAAGAAAACTCATTTAATTATTTTTCTAATATGTAGGAATACTCATTTAATTATTTTTCTAATATTTAGGACTACAAAATCAACTAAATTTTATATATTACATTCTTCCTTATTTGGATTACGTAGAAAATTTTAATATTTAGAACTTAAAAAATATTAATATTTTATTTTATATAAAATTTTACACTTAAATAAATTATATATAAATGGCAAGAAAAGCAAGGAATTAAAAATACTAACCAAATAGGACGTAACCACTTGGTATTTAGAAGCTTATCTCTTTAGACAGATACCAAGAATTCAATAATAAATAAAAAGGACGTACGACGTTCTTGGAAGATGGCGGAGTAACTTTTTTTTATTTTATAATGTTTTGATTTAGGTGAAACTCTTTTATATACTAAAATACTTTAAAATATAAAAAACTATTTTCCACTCATTTGATTTTCTTACAATTTGACAAAAAAATAATTATTCGATAAAATATAATTATAATCGAATATTTAAAATTTGGTATGAGTTAATATTAAGAATTTAAATAAATAAAATATTATTTATATCTTTTATTGCTGAAAATAAATAATTAAGTATTTGGAATAGCTAATTAGCAAAAAATTTAATTTCATTATTTTTCAAATTCATCATACAAGTAAAACTATCTTCAGGTTGACAAAAATCTTAGCCTAAATAGATATGTTTCAACAAAAAAGATCACCGGTCATAAAAGAAATTAGAGAATAAAGTCAAATCAATTATAACATAGTATTAAAAATTAACTTGGATAAAATTAAAAATAGAAGAAATAAGAATGAAATAATAAGTTTTCAAAATAAGTTGACTTTTGTTATTATTTTTATTTTTCATCTATTCCAATAAATGGCCCTCTATAGTATTTTGTATATGTAATAAGTTATTGGTTGTAAAATACACATTCAGTAGTCAGTTTTAGACCTTACATCTTGTATTGTTATTTAATTAATCAGTTTTTCCTAGAAAGTATATGACATAGCCTTTCATTCCGATAACTCTAAAAGAAAGATACAATTGTTTTTTAATTAGTGTTAATTTGATGATTGTTTGAAGAATTATAATAAAAATATATAACGATTTCGATCATATTAGATTTAGTATTATGTCATAAAAACGACTACAATTGTTGTAAGTTTAGCCCAAAGGATATTCCCTTCAAATTAATATAAAATATATGTGCTTAAATATTTTACGTGTGAACCCGTTTCTTCTAAAAACTATATGACGACCCTCTTTATTCCAAATCTCTAAAAAAATATAATTATTTTTATTGATGGCTCTTTGAAGAATCATAATAAAAATATATAATAAATATCGGAATTTAATTACTAAAAAAATAGATATATCAATCATTTTAGATCCAATATCACGTTACATGAATTACTACACTTTTCGTAAGATTTTTTCAAAAGATATGCCCTTCAAATTAAGAAGAAATACATGTTCTCCAATCAAAATACGTAACGATCATTTTACCTTTTAAAATTAGAATTGTTATAAATCTAATTATTTCCAAATATAACGACAAATGGAGTTAATCAATATTAGAATTATTTAAATACTAATTTCACTTGAATAATGATATATCGAAACTAATTATACTCTTTCAAATATAATTCTGTGTCATTCCCTTGTCACGACCCAAATTTCTCATCGTCGGGACCGTGATGACGCCTAACATTGAACCCGCTAGGCAAGCCAACGCTACCGGTTATTCTATATTATTTCTTTATTTTTAGCAACTAGTTAGTGACATACAAGATCATCGGAAATAAAAGTGCGGAAGAATTAGAATCTAACAACCTTTTTAAATATTATCACAAAACCCATAATAACAACTCCCAGAACTTGGTGTCACACTTTCACGGACTATCTAAGAATACTACAAATAAGGGGTTTGAACAAAAGTAAATACATCTGTTTCTGGAATATCTAGAACAGAATACAAATGAAATATGAGGGGACGCCAAGGCCTGCGGACGCCTGCAGGACTACCTCGGTGTCTCCGACTAGACTGAAGGCAGCCTCCTAGCTCTAATGTCCAAAGGGTCTTGTACCGGGATTTGAACAACAAAAGATGTGCAGGTGTAGCATCAGTACAACCGACCCCATGTACTGAGTAAGTGTCGAGCCTAACCTCGGCGAAAGAGTGACGAGGCTAGGACACGAAAATCAAGACAACCTGTACAATTTAATAATATTCAGAAGAAATAATAACAACAAGAATAGCCAGTTAAGTACAAGGGAAAAAGGGAAACATGCTGGGGGAAAGCAATATCAGATAACAGAAATAACGAAATGAGACAACAATTCAATTATCTAAGTAACAGCAGGAAATAACAATCATAGAGAAAACAATGCACGACATCACCCTTCGTGCTTTTACTCTTATCTTCACCAAATAATAATATAAAATCAAGTGCACGGCATCACCCTTCGTGCTTTTACTCTCATCCTCACCAAATAATATATAAAAGCAAGTGCAAGACATCACCCTTCGTGCTTTTACTCTCATCCTCACCAAATAATAAATAGAAATGGCACAGCATCACCCTTCGTGCTTTTAATATCATAACATGGCACGACATCACCCTTCGTGCTTTTACACTCTCATCCTCACAATAATCAATACACGGCATCACCCTTCGTGCTTTACACTCTCCCTCACAATAAGCAATATACAACATCACCCTTCGTGCTTTACACTCTTCCTCACCCAAACAATATCAATAGCAGAAGTTTGGCAAGGAAAAATCAATAATATGAATCATAAATCATAACATCCCGGCAAGGGAACGACAGTAAAAAAAATATCACTATCCCTGAAAGGGACACAACTATAACCAATATCGCTCAAGTACATATCTTTACATAAAATTCCTTAACCGAACAAATACTCAACAATATCCTTTACCAAGAATTTCCACCAAATGAACAACCACTAAAGTGAAATTCAAGCTATAACACAGTAAATATCAATGAAAATCACATAATTCATAATTTCTGACTCACGGGCGTGCTTGACACCAACGTATAGGTACTCGCCACCTCACCTATACATTGAATATGGTATAAACACTTAGCAAATAAGACTCAACACCTATTCCCTCAAGCTAAAGTTAGGCCAAACACTTACCTCGACTTTCACGACCAAAATCAAGTCTCAATCACCGCTTTTCTTTTGAACTCAACTCCAAATCGATTGTATCTAGACATAATTGACTCAATAACATCAATAAACGCTAAATAATTCAATTCCAATACTTAATTACAGATTTCTATCATTCTTCCCAAAAAGTCAAAATTCGACTTCGTGCCCGCTTGGTCAAAACACGAGGTTCAGATCAAAATCTGATCACCCATTCACCCACAAGCCTGAGTATGTAATTAGTTTTGAAATACGACCCCAAAACGAGGTCTAAATTCCAATTATACAAGAAGCCCTAACTCTACCCAAATTCCTAATATTCTACCCTTAAGAACATGATTTAGGCCTAGAAATCTAATGGGTGTTAATGAAAATGGAAGAAAATGAGTCTAAGACTACATACCTATGAATTTGTAGTGAAGTTCCCTTTCAAAAATCGCCCAATTTGGTGTTTGGAAGAAGAAGTTATGAGTTTTTGAAGACTGCCCGTTTTGCTACTGTTTTTAAAACATTGGACACTTACTCTATTCGTTCGCGAGCCTTGGCCGCGTTCGCAAGGCTTAATCCCCCAGGCCTACGCGTTTGTGGGCCACAGGCCACGTTCGTACAATGTTAGGCTACCCATCCCCCAGCTCTCCTCCTACTCTATGCGTTCGCAAAGGCTGGACGCGTTTGCATAGAGCAACCTACCCAAAGCTCCACGTTCGCGTCCCAGCCAGTGCATTCGCATAGAACAAATCCTGCCCCTTTCCCTTTTACCCTTCTCGTTCACGTGGGTTACCGTGCGTTCGCATAGAACAAACGCCTGGGCACCAGCAAACAAGATAACACCAGATTTTTATAAATAAAAATCACCCCGACGCCTATCCGAAACTCACCCGAGCCCTCGGGGCTCCAAACCAAATATGTACACAACCTCAAGAATATCCTAAGGACTTACTCGTGCGATTAAATCGCCAAAATAACATCTTAAACAACGAATTGACCATAGAAATCAAAGAAAAATCTCAAAACTTTCAAAGTACCAAATTTAACAAACATGGGTCCGAATCACGTCAAACGACCTCCGTTCCTTACCAAATTTTACAGACATATCATAATTTTCATATTGAACCTGTACCGGTCTCCGGAACCAAAATATAGGCCCGATACCATAAATTTAAAATATAACCAAATTTCCAAAAACTCCTATATTTTCAGTAAAATAATTTCTTTCAAAAATTCATTTCTCGGGCTTGGGACCTCTGAATTCGATTCCGGGCATACGCCCAAGTCCCATATTTTCCTACGGACCCTCCGGAACCGTCAAATCACGGGTCCGGGTTCGTTTATCCAAAATATTGACCGAAGTCAATTTAAATTCAATTTTAAAGGCAAAACTAGCATTTTTCTTAGTTTTTCATATAAAAGCTTTCCGGCTACACGCCCGGGCTGCGCACGTAAATCGAGGTGAAATAAAAGGAGATTTTCAAGTCCTCGGAACATCGTTTTGACTTGTAAAAATGAGAGATGACTTTTTGGGTCATCACATCCCTGGTGTATTTACTAGCTTACTTTAGTATTATTTCTGAATGTCTTTTCTCATTTTTTATGGCACTTTGAGTTTGTGTTCATATGAAATTCATGGATTATTAGTTATTTTGTGAAGTTTTATCTACCATTTATATTTTCAGTGACTATGTGTACTACTGAAACTGAAAAAGAAGCATGCTAACTTTATTTATTAAAAAAGTGGCATAAATTTTAAGTTGAATTATTAACTGATAATTGAGGATTTCTATGAGATATTTTTTAATTGAGTTAGTTATACGTACAATGTCAATATTAATGACTACTGTGAGAAACTTATACTTTTATTTCATAACTCAAACATTCATTGAGATAGGATACATGCGTGATGCGCGTACCCTGAATGAGTTTTTTATTATATTGAACGTAAAATTTAATATCGGATAAAAATTATAAGTATAATTAAATATTTAAAACTTGGGATGAGCTATTATTAAGATTTGAATCAACAATAAAAAATTCTCTTTAACGTTAAGAACAATCCTAATTAACCAAAAAAGTCTTTGATTTAACTAATTTGAGAAAAATTCAAGTCATACTTTTCAAAGTTTATAATAAAATAGATTATAATAGTAGTAAGAGTCAAATTGTTAAAAATGCAAATGTTAAAAACAATAAGAATGAAATATTAGAAGACAAAATATATAAATTTAGTTGCTATTAATTAATTTTCTTTCTGGTATTCGTTCAAATAAATGACAACTCTCTATACTTTCTGTACAAAGTTACTTATTTTAAATGAAAACTTAGCATTTGATAACTTGATTTACATGTTCTTCATATACACATATTTTACTGATTGACGCTAACCACACGTGCAACACACGTACGCTAAAGCTAGTATGTGTGTGTGTGTGTGCGTGTTTTGACATTTAGGCGTGGAGCTACATGCTGGATTGGAAATGAATTTTATTAGTGGAATCAATAATAATTAATGGGAAAAGTGTCAAATATGCCCCTTCTATTTTCATATATTGTCTACATTTAACCTCTGTTATATTATCGGACCAAATTTACCCCTACCATTATACTATCAGACTAAATTTACCCCTACAATCAGCAAACTTTTAAAAATACCCCTTGATCTGTTAAGTAATTCAAATTCTTTTTCTTTAAATCATTTGTTGAGTTGTTGTTCTTCTTGGTCCACTATTTTTAGAATAATTTGCATTTACTTGCTTTCTGAATTAGAGAAAACAAAAATAAGAGAAAAATATATTAAATAATACAACCGAATAAACAAAGTATAGTAAATTGAAAAATCTACATTATGTAGCTTTTCTAAATTCTAAAAGTATTTACAACATCCCAATTCTAATGAATTCGTTGTACCGAATGTATGAAGACTTTGCAAGTATTAGTGATTGAAGTTGAAGTTCCTCGGAGATTTTGCATTGTCTAATTCAACTTTGATTTAATTAAATGCCTACATATTTTGCACTCTTAAGTTAGTCGATCGAACTCTATACTAACCAGGTAATGACAAAATACATGATGATCAGCTGCATATAATACACAATAGATAGACCCACTAATTCTACGTTATGTGTATGGTTGAACAATAAATAAAATTTTAAACCAATTTAATTTATTACAAAAGGAGAAATGGATGCATTGGTAATAAAAAAATATGAATAATTTGTATAGTTCAGTGACTTTAGCATTCACACCAATAGTAATTTTTGAAATTAAAATAGTGGACCAAGAAGAATAACAAGTGATTTAAATAAAAGAAATTTGGGAGATTTTGGATTATTTAACAGATCAAGGGGTATTTCTAAAAGTTTGATCATTGTAGAAGTAAATTTAACCCGATAATATAAAAGTAAGAATAAATTTAGCCCGATAATATAACAGAGATTAAATACAGATAATATATAAAAGTAAAGGAATATATTTGGCCATTTTCTCTTAATTAACAAATATGACGGCGTTGAAGATTGATCATTCATTCATCTTATTGGCCCAGTAACTACTGTTGGCTTAGAAGACGCATTCTTTCTTGTGGCCTTTGACCTTTCTAACAAGAAATTGGATAAGTTGACATTTGCACTGGTCGGCTTCTGGTCAATTCTGTACACTCATGGAGACCAA
>ML335562.1:0-11149 GCA_005239505.1 Nicotiana paniculata | reverse complement strand
AATTTTTCTTCTGTATTTTTCTAGCTTATTTACTTTCTGCTTTGGTTCCATTATTCCTACGAAATGAAAGTGTTGCTGCTTATTCATAGCGACCAGCCTCTCAAAAGCTCTCTTTGTATTGACTGATCTCACATTCCAAATGATCGCATTCATGATCAGTTATGAGATTTAGATAGGGTCCGTCTTGTTTGAACCCCAGGAACTAAATTTTGATTTTCTTTAGACTGCTTCTTCTTACCTCTTCCAGCTGACTTTCCTCTTTCTATATTTCTTGGTGATAAGTCACCCTGCCTTGCCACATTCTGAAAGTTTTGTGTTGTAGATTCTTCGTCGAGATCCTTTCCCCTACTCTCAACTTTCTGCACACTTCCAACTTGAACTAGTTGTTGCTGCAGATTCTTTGGAACCAGGGTGTTCTCTTTCTTCTTCAGAACATTCTCCTCTTTTTCTACATTCTTTATTGTTGTTCCTGCATATTCCTTTGAATTGGTTTGCATAGTATCTGGTTGCCCATCCTCTTTGCTCACCTGTTTTGTTTGTTTCTCACCAGTACTCTGACCATCAGCCCTTTCAGTAGTTATATTAGGCTTAGTTGGTGGTAACAATTTGGTAGGAGCAAGACTCATTGGATTTTGGACATCACTCTCCTCTGTAATTAATTGAATCCNAGTCATTCCATCTGCTGCTATAATCTCTACTGATTGAGTAGGGATTTCTTGGCATGATTGGTTGGTTACTACATTCTCAACAAAGGTCCTGGTCACCCATTGAGCTGTTGATTCCTTAGGTACTCTTTCTAAAATTCTTCCTTCTATCACCTTAGTTTAATCATTAGGAGTAACCCCTTCACCTTTCTTTGACAATGCAATCCTAGTTGAAACAGGAGTAAAAGATGCAGCAGCTGGATTCAAAGTCCCACCTTCCTTAGGATTTGATATAGGACTCCTTGGACCCACAAATTCCTCTACTATAGCTAGTTGATTTTCTTCATTAACCTCACCATCTTCTACTGATAATGCTTCAAATTTATTATTGGTGCACACTTCTTGGTTGCCAGTTCCATCAACAGGAATAATTTCTTTTCCTATTATTTGTTGAGCTTCCTTAACAACCTTCTTTGTACGATTATCCCTGACCTTTTTCCACTGATCTATGCCCTTAGCAATAAAATTAATAACTACTTTTCCACTCGACAAACCCATTAAAGTGCCCTGTTGATTAACAGTTGCAGAAGAAGTACCTTTTTCAACATTTTTTCAAGTTACAATCCCTGTTTGATGATCATTACCATTGTTCTCCACCAATTCTGGATGAAGTCTCCAACATTCCATCATATCATGTCCTTGCAATTTACACTCCTTACAATACTTGGGCAAGTAATCATATTTGATATTTACCCACTCAGTTCTTACTTCACCTGTTAATTCATTCTCGATATCCATTCTCACCTTATTAGGCAAGTCCGTAAGTAAATCAACTAACACTCTAACACGCGCGCAACTTGGCCTAGTATTATTTATTGTTGCCATATCGAGATGAAGGGGCTTACCAACAGCTGAAGCCAGTGCGAATAGGCTCTCTTTCACGAAAAAGGTAGGCAGTAGGTTCGGAAAGGAAATCCATGCCATTACCTTTGGCGTCTCTTCTCCAACTTTAAATTTATGATCATAAACTAAAGTTCGTAACTGGAATTCACTCCCAAACTTGTCTTTTACATAGTAGACTCTTTTCGACGTAAAATCAATGAAGTCTTGCCATAGAGTCATTCGTATTAATACATGCCTATCACGAAGGTAACCAATATTGCACTCGCCTTTAATTCCACATTGAATAGGAATAATTCGACGCAGTTCATTAAGCTCGGGCCATCCATACGAAAATTTACAAACTACAGCATATTGCAATCCTTCAATGATATTCATACGTTCAACCTCTGCTTCCGTAAACTTAACAAAAGGCTGCCCGTTAAGCACAATTGCACGTCGCAACTGAATTGGCTCGACAGTGTTCGTTGTTTGTTGCATGGCAGTGTTTATAGTTTTTGGTTTAAGGATTTTAGAGTATTCTAAGGGTTGGGAATTGATGGTGGAGGTCGCTGGGGGCTGGGCGAGGGTGGGGGTTGGGGGGGCTGTCCAGTCGGAGAAGATGATTGGCCGCCGGCCAAATTGGCCATGGCAGCCCTGGAGAAGAAATCGCCCAGTAAATCGCCTAAAACTAGGAGAGAGAACAGAGCGTTTGTTCTCAAGAGTTTTTGGGTTTAGGGTTTTTTTTTAAGCAATCCACTAGGCAGTGCCTAGGGCTAGTTCTTATTTATATATAGTAAAATAAAACAAAGTATCATGTCGCCTTGCAAGGTGAAAAACCATAATTTATACCTACTACATAAATCCTATTATCAAATTTAGGTTTGAACATCCCAAACTTGATATTACACTCTGAAATACTAATACTATGAACACTATTGTCTAAAATTTGTATAAAAACTATAGAAAATAATGTGTAAACCTTGTTGCCTTGATAATCACTCCTACTGTGCTGCTCGATCCATTTATAGTTCATAATAATTACTTCAAGTAGAATCTAGTATGTTAATCTGCATTGCATATCAACTGTTTGAATTCGATCTCTTTTGTGGCTATCAGTTGCTTGCTTCACTGTCGAACAGTGTATCCATTGCTTGTGTATATTCCATAGTTAGCCTTATAACCATCCCAGTGTTGGACCTTGCACATTTTGTTTCTAGTTATCCTTAGGACATACCAAATAAAGTATACTGAACTTATGGACAGTCGAGTTATACTTCTTTTGATTCCTTTGGCATGTGTATTATCTTTGTTCTGCATTAATATCCTTCCACCATCTGATACCTTATGTGTTATACTGTATATTCCTGTTTTCTTTGAGTCCAACACGACTGTTGTGCAGTGCATGAGGTCTCCTTCTTCCATCTTTGCTTTCTCATACTTATGCATGTCACCTTTCCTTCTTACAGGGAATGAGCACCTAGTACTAATACCACCCTTGGAAGTCGTAGTGAGTGACAGGTATAAGTATAGTATCGTTTCCTGGTGATCAGAGGACAATAACACTGAAATTGTACCTGCAAAACAGACAACAAAGTTAGTATGAATCTGACAGTCATGAACTCTTGGTCATGGCCATCAGTGACTCCCCACATTAAGGCTCCATGATAGATCTCCCCACTCTCCCCTGTATAGCTTTGAGTATGGTAACCACTACATTCCAAACCACCTTTTCCTTTTTCTTCCCTCCCCTTTGCACTAGTATTAGTATCCCCCTCATAGGTCTTAATAGGTGACAAGGTATGAATCCAATGGCTTGAGTACCAGTACCCTATCCTCCTGTTTGTTTCCTTTCCCCTGTTTATTACTGCCACCTTACAATGCTGCTCATTTCTCTTAGACTTTCTAAACATTTGTGCTTTCCACCATTTGCTCATTAATCTCCAGCAACTGATTTGTTCCCCCAGTGTAAGCCCATTTCTCTTATACATTTTGTGCTTTCTCCTCATCCTTGTTTGTTTTCTTCCATTTATTTTCACTTCCTTATTACCTATTCCTATTAACTTTTTTCTCTCATACCCCGCATCCCTTTTCCTTCAATTGTTCTAGACCTAACTTCCATATGAGGACCATATACATATCCAGTATCAATCCAGCCCCATATCTCCTTCCCAATTCGATTAAACTTTCTGAGCCATATGAATTTGCATAATGACAGCATTATGATCCTCCAAGCTGCTGAGTTGTTGTCTATTCCTACAGTCCCTCCTTTGGAGTGAATGCAATGCATTAATACCACCAATAGAAGGTCCCTTTGAAGAATAGTCAAAAACTCAGCTTTGGTGCCTGCAAAAAAACAAACAACATTAGTGAATAAATGAATCACTATGCTCTCCTCTTTACAGATTTGAGCATGGTTATTTATATCCTTGGTTATCTTGTTGCTCCAATTCTTTCTTCTTCCTTGAGTCATCAGTTCCTTGCCACTTTTACTCTCAAAACAGGGCATTGCATCTTATCATCATTGAGGATCCTCCTGCCCATTGTGTCTAGCTCCCAGAATCCATGACATTCTACATTTCCATTGTCCAAAGCATAATTTGCCAAGTGATCTGCCAGCCTATTCCCTTCTCTAAAAATGTGTGACACCTTCAGTGTACACTCTTCCTTTAGTCTCCATATTTCATCCATTTGACCGACTATATTCCAGGGTGGTTTCCACATTCCTTCTACTTCATTTGTAATCAGCATTGAATCAGTTTGTATCCACACCTGGCTTAAGTTCATTGCATTACATAGTCTTAGGGCCTCCACTAATGCTGTAGCTTCTGCTTCATTATTTGATCCCTCATTAATCTCCCTTCCACTTGCATAAATTAGATCTCCTTTTTCATTTCTCAGACAGAATCCTATTGAGCTTCTTCCTGGATTTCCCCTGCAAGCTCCATCTGTATTCACTTTTATCCAAACTTTCAGAGGTATTTCCCACAACACCTTTTTATACTTCAGCTTAGGAGTATAGTTTTGTAGCATATGCAGCAGCTCATTCCACCTATGAGGCACCCTTATGCCAGGTTTCCTTGTCTGTACCAGGGATTGTATTGTTGTTGATACCTGGTGGATGACTCGATTGACTGATACTGGATCACCATATTTCCAGCTATTTCTCCTTTTCCATAGCTCCCAAACAATGCATGATTGTAAGGCCTACATAATTGGTTTGATTCTTGGCAGCACCTGTGCAGTCCAACATTTGGTAATAGATTGGTGAAGTGACAGGCCCTCTATTCTAATACCTGCTCTCGACAAGAAATACTTCCATACTGTTGATGCTGCTTTGGAAGTAAAGAATAGATGTACTAATGATTCTTCTTGGGATTCTGTACAACACCAGCATCTTGAGGGCATACAATATCCTAGTCTCCTCATGAAGTCGTCCAGAGGCAATTTTTCTTTCCAAACTTTCCACATGAAGAAGGATATTTTAAAAGGTAAACCTTTCACCCACATCATCCTATAAACCTACCTATGATTGTGTCTTTTCCTTAGATATTCCCAAGCTGATTTGACAGTAAAATTACCTTTACTTTCAAGCATCCAGTAAGGTGTGTCAAGGACTGAATTCATAATTGGAGGAGAGACGTTTCTTACAATATGCATAGCTAATTCTTCTAGCAGTAATTCCAAGAGTCTATCTACCCTCCAAGTTCTTTGTTCCACTAATTCGTGCACATTCTTAACTTCTTCATTGATACGAAAGTCCTGTGGAACTAAGAAGTAGAGTGCACCTATCCCTATCCAATTGTCAAACCAAAACAGAGATGATCCCATTTTTGGCTTCCAAACAATCTGATGCTCTATGATATCCCTGCACTCAAGCATCTTTCTCCACACATGCGACCCATCCCTCCATGGAACTACTACTGCATTGATTTTTTTACAGTATTTCTGGCTCATAAATGAACTCCACAAGCTGGGTTTAGTTCTAAAATTCCACCACAGCTTGCAAAATAAATCTTTTGAAACATCCTGCAATGATCTGAATCCTATACCTCCCTCTTCATATGGCATGCATAGTGTGTTCCATGATGCCCAATGTCTTGAGGTTCCTCCTATATTACTACTCCAAAAGAATTTTGCATAGATTTTATGTAGTTCTTTGATGACATAACCTGGAGGATTCACAGCTGAGAGTAGGTGGATGGGCATACTTTGCAGCACGTGTGCAATCAGAACTGTTCTTCCTCCTATTGAGAGAAGCTTACCCTTCCAAGATTGTAACTTTTCCATGACTTTCTTCATTAGATCTTGATAGTAATCCTTTTTTCTCCTTGCATAAAACATAGGACAACCTAGATAAGTGAATGGAAAATCCTTCCTTTCGATACCAGTTATCCTCTCCACATTCTGAACCACCTGTATATCAGACAAGTGATGCATATATATGGCTGATTTGCTCTTGTTAACCAGCTGGCCAGAAGCTAATTCATATTCATACAATACTCTCATGATTAGCCTCAAAGATACCTCATTAGATGAAGAGAAGATGATGGTATCATCTGCATATGCTAAATGGTTTATTTTTGGACTCCATTTAGGCATTCCAAAGCCACAAAAATGAGAGTTTTGATGAAGTGAATTGAGTCCTCTCGACAATGGTTCAACAACCATTATGAATAGAGCTGGTGAGAGTGGGTCACCCTGCTTCACCCCTCGAGATGACTTGAAAAACCATGAGGTTGACCATTTATTAAAATGGAGTACCAGTTATTCCCAATCAAGTCAAAGATCAGGCCAATGAACCCTTCTAAAAATCCCATTTTCCTCAGCATTTTTGTCAGAAACAACCAGGAAAGCCTGTCATATGCTTTTGCTAAGTCGAGCTTGATTACCACATTTGGCCCCGCCTTAGTTCTCAGTCGTATATCTGTTATGATCTCCTGTGTCAGTAGTACATTTTCCACTATGCTTCTCCCCTTTACAAAACCTGCTTGCTCTTCTGAGTTTAAGTTTGGCAGCATCTCTATCATCCTCTCATGAATCACCCTCAAAAAGATTTTGTTTACAAAGTTGCTCAAGCTTATTGGTCTCATGTCTGCAAATGTACTAACTTCTTTATTTTTAGGCAATAGTACCAAGTTTGTATGTGTCACACTCTTTGGTAGTTGTTGGCCACAAAAGAAAGCCTTCACCATGTCCACCACATACAGTTCAATTATATCCCAACATGTCTGGTAAAAGGTTCCTGTAAAGCCATCAGGTCCTCCGGCTGAGTCTGCACTTAACCCCATTACTGCTCGCTTCACCTCCTCTGTTGTAGGCATTACCATTAGTTTGTCCTTCTGTTCAGGATCCACCAGTGTAGGTACATGCCTTAGTATGTCAAATACAGTGGGTACTGCACTTTCAGTGAATTGTTCCTTATAGAACTTCACGGCCTCTTCTGCAATCAGATCCTCCTCTTCTATCCAGTTTTCATTACTGTTTTTGATCCTTGTTAGTTTTAACCTTTTCCTTCTTCCATTGACTTGAGCATGGAAGAATTTTGTGTTTCTATATCCATCTTTAAACCACATCATGCCATATTTTTGCCTCCAAAATTGCTCTTCTATAGCTACTGTTCTCCTGTGTAGGACAAGCCTCGAACTGCCTTTCATGAACAATAACTACCTCTTCTAGGCTTTCTATCCTCTGAGATATGTCACCATATGTAGCTCGAATCCAAGTGGATAGTGCTTTTTTCACCTTTTTCAGTTTAAAGCTGAATAAAGTGAAAGGATTAGCCATAAAGTCTGCATTCCAATTCTGCCTAACTACCTCCCTGAATGTGCCATGCTTTGTCCAAAAGTTCAGGAATCTGAATGCTTTTTTGATAGGTGCAGCTTCCATGTCACACTTCAACTGCAATGGACAATGATCTGATCCAATCTTCGAAAGATGAGTCACTTCTAAACCTGGGAATGTATTCTGAAGTTCTGTATTACCAAAGCATCGATCAAGCCTTTTGAAAATGCAATCCTCCTCTGATCTTCCATTCCACCATGTATATACGCTTCCTTTGAAGCCCAAATCTGTCAAATTGCACGTATTGATGCAATGTGTAAAATCATCTACCTCGTTGATATGCACAGGAAGGCCACCAAATTTCTCCTCTTCATCCCAAATCACATTGAAATCACCACCTACAAGCCAAGGTGTAGTCATGTCCCTAGCCATTGCATATAATGAGTCCCATAGTTCAATTCTCTCTATTGAGTCACATTTAGCATATATTAAGGTTAGGATCAACTCCACAATAGTTTCTGTATGGAATAATTTTAAAGTCAACTGTTGCACCATGTTGTACAGAATTGTCACTTCATATACTTCATCTACTAAAGCCCATATTTTGTTGGATACATTCACAATAGCTTGAGCCAATCCAATCCTTCTCCTGTACCTCTCTACTTTGTTAGACTGTTGCATTGGATCCAGGGTTTAGGGTTGTTCTTTTTTCTTTTTTTTTTTTTCTTTTTTTTTTTAGCAAATTATACTACTAGGCTGGGTGCCTAGTAGTTATTTTATTAATAAGAAAATCAAATAATAGATAGTTTATGTTGTCCTAATAGAGTTAGGACTGTAAAGTATGAGATTACTTAAATCCTATTATCAAAATTGGTGTTGCAAAGACCAATTGATATCAAAATGAAAGCTCTTATCTTTATCTAATCTGTGAACACTAAAATTATCCTAACTACACAATGGTAAGGCACAACTGGGACATATGGTCGATTTGCATTGTCTAGCATTTGTAGCCTTTTCCTTGCATTTGAGTTCCATATTAATCTATGGAGTTGTGATTCTTATATGTTTTGTCATTCTTATCTGCTAATCTCTCCAGTGAAAGTGTGTGGTTATAAACTAAACCACACTGCCCAGTAACGTGAGTTGACTAATTTCGCATCCATGTTCTGCATAATGGCATTCCTAACTCTTTTCCATTATCCATGGTTGTATTTCATGTATGTCTTAATGACTGTAACTGATGAGTTTTTGGCCTGCTCCAACAAAATGTGTCCAGTTTTCCATCTGGTATGTGCTGGTTCGATCCTAAATACTTGTGCATTCTGTTGTGTCCAGTGTCATGTTAAATGTCGAACCTTGTTGCTTGTTGACTGGTGTTAAGGCACTCTATCAGTTGGAACATGATGCTCAAAGTCTATCATGGTGTCCTCTTTGGCAAGGCATTCCATACTCGATCATGTTATGTGATTCCTGCTTGCATCTGCCCTTAATTATGGCTTGTCCTTGTTGTCGTCTCTCATACTTATGCATGTCACCTTTCCTTCTTCCAGGGAATGAGCACTTAGTGCTAATACCACCCATGGAAGTCGTAATGAGTGACAAGGTATGAGTACAGTATCGGTTCCTGCAAAAAAGAAAACAAAGTTAGCATAAAATGTTCTCATTTGTACGCCTCCCAAAGGATTTGTACAAGTTGAACACATGATGTCTCCTTTGTCCTGTATCTCCCTGGCTTCTTAATTTTGAAATTCCCCCTCTCCCAATGTTTTATGTTATCGTCACCTTGTCCTATAGCCCCTACCTCGACTGACTCTGCATTTCCTATTCCAGTTGCCCAGTTCGATTAAACATTCTGGGAAATGACTCTTTTAGTTTTATTTTATTGGTATCACCTGACTTACTTCCTCTGTCCCATTGAATCCCAAACCATTCCACTCTTTTATGTTCATTTCTCTTAGACTTTCTGGACATTGTTATTATTGAGTAAGTGTAGCAGCCACTGTCCAATTCTCCTTTTTTCTGTGTCTCCATCTTGTTTCTTTTCTTTTATGTCCATTCCACTCTTTTTTGTCCACTTCTCTTAGACATTCTGGACAATGGATCCTTTCCTTCCCTTCTAACTTCTTGCACGACTACCTTAATATTTTGTAAATCTCTTTGAGGTGTTGCTGCCATTCTCCATTACTCATCTCTCGACTCTCCTGTGTGCACTCCTCTTTTGCCTGGGTTCCTGTATCCCTCTCCATTCTATCTTTATCCAGCTCCTAAAGTCCAATTTGTTTTCTGGACTTCTCTTCCTTTTCCTTGTTAGCTGTACTACCTGCCCAATATGACAATGTTAACGTTGCTTCTATGTCAATACCTATGTTAACAAGTTGTCCTATGGAGTGAGTGCAATGCACTAATACCACCATAGAACTCCTCATTAAATCATGAGGCATTGTCCACCTCCCTGACCTGCAAAAAAGAAAACAGAGTTAGCAAAAACACTGATCCTCATATTCTCCACCAAAAGGCTTTGAGAATGAGGATCGATTGGGTTGTCCTGCATTCTGTTCTTTCTAATCTCCTGGACCTTCAACTTTTGGCAACCTTCACCCTTAGACTTGGACATTGTAATTTGTCTTCATTGATTATCCTTCTTCCTTTTATATCCATCTGCCAGAAATTTTGATACTCAACATTTCCATGATCGATGGCATAATTGGCCAAATAATCAGCCAATTTGTTCCCTTCTCTATATATGTGAGTGACTGTGTAATTTTTCCCTAACCGATTCATCTCCTCAACCTGCTCAACAAAGTTCCATGGGATATTCCATTCTCCACCCATGTTTTTATTTAGCAGCATGGAATCAGTTTGGATCCACACTCTCAAATATTGTTGAGACCTGCAAAATCTTAAGGCCTCCAGCATTGCTTGTGTTTCAGCCTCTGTATTAGTTGTATCTTCAATCACTTTGCCTACTTCCCAAATTAGATCTCCCTTAGGTTTTTCTTTTTTAAGAAATCCACTAAGCAATGCCTAGGGCTAGTATTTATTTATATATATTAAAATAAAACAAAGTATCATGTCGTCTTGCGAGGTGCAAAACCATAATTTGTGCCTACTACATAGATCCTATTATCAATTTTGGGCATGAGACTCCCAAACTTGATATTACGCACTGATATACTAATAGTATGAACACTACTATCTAACGATTGCATAAAACTATCCAAGAAACTGTAAAATTTGTTGTCCAAAGGTTCACTCAAACTATGCTGCTCCTTCCTTGTGTAGTTCATATCCATTGCTTGAATTAACTTCCATATCTTAATGGTCGTGACTATTATTTGCATGCTACACTGTCGAACCCCATAACCTGTTTTTTCTGTACATTGTCGTTCAACATTTCATCCTGATTTTCTTTTGCTTGCATTCCAGTGTAACTATTTGATGTGCTTGATGATATAATTGTCTTGGATTCTTGATATCCATCCTTACTTCCTTCCAGACGTTATTGCCTCTCCCCAGCAGTGTTGAAGAATCATTGTGTGTGGCAGCTAATCTTTCAGCTGATCTCCTTTTTCTTACTGCATTATCCCCAGTGTGCTGTTGTGGCTCTATGGTTTCTGATTTCGAATAAAAAACAGTCATTGTGTTGATTGACTCTCGCATTGTCCAGTATCCTTTTTCCATACTTGTGCATGCCACCTTTCCTTCTTCAAGGGAATGAGGACATTGTACTAATACCACCCATTGAAGTCGTATTGAATGGCAACACATGAGTACACTAATGTTTCCTGCAAAAAAGAACACTAAGTTAGTGAAAAGCATGATTACCTTGTACTCGTCCCAAA